>SSHR01002742.1:0-20705 GCA_006518225.1 Fusarium neocosmosporiellum
TCCCAATCTTAGTGCTGTTCTCTTCTGTACGTACTCATCTGATAAACCTGGTCGCGCATCCCCGTCGTCGCCCCTGAAGCCCGCTCCAGCCCAGCACTGCACCTACCTCCCCCGTTGTCCACAATCCCGTCCCGTCCCCAATCCCATTGCCACCCTCTCTCTCTCTCTTCTCGTCTCATCTTGCTTCTGGTTGGACTCACATTTTTTTTTTCCTTCCTCTCTTTCGATTCTCTTTCCATTCTTCCCATAATCCTTCTCTATCCCCGGCCTCGTGCCCCTCCTTTTTTTTTTCTCCTTCACCCCCGTTGAGCTCGTCGTTTCGTTTCGATACCCAGCAGTAGCCAATCTCACTCGCCTTGTATCAACCTCCAACAGCCGCCAGAGGGGAAAAGGGTCCCCTAATTTTATTTGTACGCCCACATGCCACTCACGCCCGCGTAGAAACCGTCCCTGAGCCCACCTTCCCTGACTTACACGTCTCTCTTGCGCGCAGGCACCTTCACATTCAGCCTCACCATTTCATATCACGATCATCGCCAGTGCAGCAGAAGCTACTGTTAAATCGACCCAACTGCCGACAGACCCTGGCCATATTTCGCAACCGGGGCCTTGCTTTTCCCGCTCTCAACCGGGAAATTATCACCGAATAGCTCCTACAGTACCTGGCATCGGTACACCCCAGAGCATCACCGCCCCTTTATTCACGTCCCGGCTTGACGTCGCTTTTGCATCCTATTCTCTTGTCGCATGGAATCCCCTCGCCACCGCGCCTGACTATCTTCTCTCGCAACTGCTGTCAAGCCGTTGCCCGTCATGGCTGGCCTCTTCGCTCGCCTCAAGGGAAAGGACTCCAAGTCCAAGAAGAAAGCCGCCAACGATCTTGCCTCGTCGCTGCCGCCCAAACCACAATGGACCGATGCCTACGCGCGCACCTCTGTCGAGCCTGAGGAGGTCCACGAGCTGATCCGATGTTGTACTCAAGAGCTCAAGGCGCGAGGTATGTTACTTTTGTCACATGGGATACGCATCCTGCAACTCCTCGTCCCCATGGTGCCCCTCCATGTACACGACATGCTAATCGCTATGCTGTACTCCAGCCCTCGACCACCCCTTTCTGCTGCTTCCATTCCGACCGACCTCCGATCCCAGCGCCGTGCGCTCCTTTGTCCGTCACTTTTTCGAGTCTCATGCGAATCTACGCGGTGAACAATTGCTCCAGGAGTTGCGCATGACGGAACCAATGGTACGTGGGTTACGGCAACAAGAATTGCGCCAACTAACATTCCCAGGTGGTTTCTGGTGTCGCAAAGTGGTGCTGGAGTCGAATTCAGGGGGGCATTGTTGGCTGGGATGCGTATGAGCTGTTCAAAGTGGGAGAAATTGGTATGTGCTTTCGCATGGCATGACGTTAACGACATCTTCAAACGGCAGATCTGACCCTTGTCTAGACTCAAACCTGGCCCGAGACTCTTTCAAGACATTCATCCCGATTAGCGTCGAGAATGGCGCCCGTCAGCGCATCATCTTTGACTTCTTCGACCTCCTGGCAGCAATTGCTGCCCATGGAAAGTCCAATGGTCTGGGCGGTCGCAAGCTGTCGCGGATGGCTGCATGGTGGGCCTTTGAGCACAAGGATACCACCAAGGGTTTCGAGGGAGGATATGAGGCGTGGCTTCGGTGAGTTACCTTGGACGATTGCTGTTTATCGTGATTACTTACTGGAAACCAGTGCTGCTGATGCGACGAGCCACATGTTCTTTGCTTTCCTCCGGTCTCTCTCGCCTGAACAGAACGTCACCGGCATCACCATGCTCCCCATGTCTCTCCAGAAGCTGCTCCAAGAAACCGAATATCCTCCCCAGCGACCGGCGCTCATGAGCTCGGCTACCAACAAGGTCGTCATGATCGTCGACACCGTGTCCCCGACCCCTTTTGCCCTTTTGCGGAGGGCCAACCACTTCCAGTACCGCGACGAGGACCGCGCATTGCAAGAGTTTTCTGAGTACGAGGACCCCGTTAAAGCCTTGACAGATGAGTGCCGTCGAGTCTTGAAGGCCATTGCTGGCGCCAACCAGTCGCAAGTATCGAGCTCAAAGCACTCGACCAGTCTGCGCGATGCATCTTGGTCGCGATTTGAAGATATCGGATTCTCTAGTGCTCTTGAGGAGGAAGACGATGATGACGAAAGTGCCTTGGCCCAGAAACAACCACCACCTGGACTTCGCCGGACACCTGCGTCTGGAAACGGCCTCGGCAGACCGACAACTCCCTCATGGGCCGACTTCTTGTCCTCCGGATTTGTCGACGAAAACCAGGCCGCTCGGTCAAACCTTCTTCTCCCTCCTGACAAGGTCCTGCCGCCTCTCGAGACGGTGAGACAACGAAGCTCGCAGTCACACCGACCAAGACTTGAGCACGACCGCTCCCTTGAACCTGGTGAACTTGCTAGCATCACCACCTTTTCCTTGGACGATGCATTCTGGTGGGTTTGGATGACCAGTCTCGCTCCCGAGGAGACTCCCGAGCGAAAGTCTGCGTTCGGACGATGCGCAATTATTGAGACCAAGATTACCGGTGGCCGCTGGCTGGTGATGGAGGAGATGGTGGCTGGCGCGGCGCCAGAGCCTCAGGAAGGCGCCTACATCGCAGAGAAGAAGGGCTTCTTTAGCTGGACACGACGTGGAAAGGGACTGAGTCGACGGAAGTCTGCCGGAAAGCAAGCCCTCGAAAGCAACGTTGGCCAAAATAGCGCCAGCAAAGCCAGCATTGGCCCCGACACTCATGCCAGGATCCAGGCCAAGGCTGCACAGCTTCGAGCAGCCGAACTTCAAGAGAAGAAGCTGGCTGCCCAGCAGCAGTACCAGCGCCGTGGCCGAACTGATGCAGAGCTCATGGCTGAGAAGACTAACAGTGTTCTTACCTTGCAGCCCACCATCATCGGTGAGGCTTCATCAGCACTGAAGTGGGTTTCCAAGTACGACAAGGGAACGATCAAGGACGTGTATATGGCCAACAGCAACGCAGGTCGCGGCATGACTGTATCACCAATTCCTTCCGAGGGAGTTAACGGAGATGCCGAGACCAACGGTGGCTCGCATGCTCAAGAGCAGCCTCCTCAGGTACCCGTTAAGGACGTGCCAACACCTGTTGCCTCCCCGACATTCGCGCCAGCCCCCAAGGAAACCGTAAGGAAACCTCTTCCAGTGCCCGATCAGCCCGCCGAGGTCGAGCCTGCGCCTGTACCAGCTCCCGAGCCAGTCCAGGAGCAGGTCCAGGAGCCTATCACACAACTCCCGGATCCAGAGCCAGCGGCCGTCCCTGCGCCCCCTCCCAAGAACGAGGTGCCTCAAGACTTTTCTCGTGAGAACATGGTGTCCCCTACGCCATCAAGCCCCGAGACCAAGAAGAAGAAGCTGCAGAAGGAGAATAAGGAGAACCGCGGTTTCCGTAAGCTGTTCCGCAAGAACCGAAGCTCCAAGCTTCCTGAAAATGCCGGCGCCAACGTGAACGCGCTCCTTCAGCGGGACCAGCCAACGCCTGAACCACCTGCTCAAAAGACTCCGGCTCGTGTTGAGACGCCAGAGCCCGTGGCCGTCCAAGCCCCCGTTCCCCAGCCTGCCCCTGTACAGGGCGATGACTCTAAGCTGCCGACTCCCACACCCGCCGAATTTGTCACGCCTATGGAAGAGCCTGTGAAGCGTGTCGACACACCCCAGAAGAATCACGAGGTCGTTGAGCCAACTATGGAGGAGGCTCAGCTCCCTCCCAGCACCAACAACTCGACCCCTGTGGAGGTGCAGAATGCTCGGTTCAACCAGGGCCCCCTCGCAGACCAGCCTGCCTTTGCCCCCGACACTGACGACGAGGATGACGCGACGCCTCCGCCCATCGCTCGGGAGCCCCGTCACTCTCCCCAGCTCGGTTCAGCGGCGCAACCTGAGGAGAAGCTGAGCAACACTGCCGGCCCAGGAGTCCAAGATCGATGGGCTCAGATCCGCAAGAACGCCGCTGATAGAGCTGCTCGTCAACCCGACGAGGCACCCCGCCCTGCTCACAAGACCACCGACGGCGACGATGATACAAGTGGAGAAGAGAGTAAGTCGAGACATGTTAGTGTGGCTCAAGTGAATAAGACTGACGGTATCTTAGCTATTGAATCCCGCGTTGCCCGAATCAAGGCTCGCGTCGCCGAATTGACCGGCAACATGGAGGGCACCGCCGGCCCTCAGGCGACTCCCGTCCGCCGCTGAACAATACTATGTCGCAACGATAAACCAACTGCTTGACCCTTTGTGCTAGGACTTGGCAAAGCACACTTTCCTATCATGGACATTCCGAGACCGTTCGCCACCATCTGAACTGAGCTTTCATTGCTACGTGGCACATCTACGAGACACATTTCGCACGCCCTGCACACGCCTAATACCAGCCGTCGCTAATCTGTTTTTATGTTTCTTGGGTCTCCCTTGTTTCCTTGTTCTCCTTTGACACATGATACCACTAGAAGATGGAAGAAGAAAAAAAGCCGTGCGAATCTTGAAAGCTACAGGAGAGGGGAGAGGAAGAAGACTAGGAAACGGACCAGGCTCTATTAAGCTGCCTGGGGTCCTGTATTTATTCATATATCTATTCATTCTGAGGAATCTCTAAGAAACTCTACTTCTTTGATGTGTTGAAATGTTGACTTGGTCTATCCTCAAGCGTTGTTATTGTCTGTCGTGAACGACTGGTTAGAACAACTTTGTCTACCTCGTTGCATCACGTCTATCCCAAGGCATTAGCTTATCCTCCCCTAAGAGTTATTAATAAGATATAGTAAGAATAATAAATTAATAAATAAGAGAGATCTAAAATATTCTTTTATTGGGTTATTATCTTTATAATATTAAGATAATTTAGATAATTCTACTTATGATTTTTGAGAGGAGTTAGATAAGTATTCTTTGCAACCCGCGTGCTACCTACCCGTCTGGGGAATGGATGTCCTCTCTTATCAATGACGTTGGGGAAACTTATCATCAACGCGCCTGGCTTCACTTATTGTGGCTTCATTCGGAATGTGTAGCTTTCCGTTTCGAGCCTTGAGGCGTTTAGATGGTATCTTCAAACTATTAAACTCCAGCCTAACCCCTGAGAAATGCTTCTGATCTCATCTCAGCCAGGCACGGCAGCTTGCGCACGATGACGTTGGATCGACAGAGCCCCATTAAGAGTTGATCGGGGACCAACTGCTCATATAAGACACGTACGGGGGACTCATCTGAGACTCACCTTAAATTACAAACCTCTGCCAATTCCAGGTAGACTGGCTAACATCTCTGGAACTAAAGCCACTGCTCCTGTTCCTCCGTCTCGCCCACCGCTTACATATCTTGATACACCACACGTGACGAGGGACAGGCACCTCCCTCCAACCCCTCCAACACCGTCCCAACCAACGGAGCAGAAGGCCAAGTACACCACAGTATCATCTTCCATACCTCCCATCGCCCGACAATTCAGCTCGAGGCCCCTGCGTTTCAGGAGACTGCCAACGCCGCTAGGCAGAGAGTGAGGGATCGCACACCCTGTACGCCCACGGACCAATAACGACAGCTTGGAGGGAATGTCACCACTCGACCTTGCAACGTAACTCTTGTTTGTTGCGAAGCCAGCTGTCTTGTCCGATATCAAGCTACAAGACTATCCCACTGACATTGCGACTTTACTTCAACACCATCTCCACCGTTCCTGGGGAACAAGACGATATCGCGATGGCCCCAACATGCTCGGACCCACGGCAGATCGTCATCAGCCTCAACCCCGCACGGCGACAGGCCCTCTGGAAGCTCGTCAATGAAATCACCGATTTCATGAGCTCTCAGCTCGAGGTTGCTGATGATGAGCTGGGCCCTGTTCTGTCTACCCCTCGTGACGAGAGCGGACCTTCAACGCCTAGGGACGAAGATCCTGAGAAGCGCGTACAGCAGCCAAACAGATCGGCCCAGGCCCTTCGCATCCAAAGGGCCGCGCTGAAGCACCTGGCAGAATGGAAACGGGAATTTATGCCCAAGCTCGAAGAGATTATCCGTGTCAAGGACGATCACAAGATCCAGGAAGAGAGACGCAAGCACCAGCAGGCACTGGAGCAGAAGAAGCTTGACACACCCGAAGAAGGCGAGAATCTCATCAGTTTCGGGGAGACCAAGATCGACAAGTTGGAGGATGTCACCTCACTCCAAGCCTTGTACCACCCCATCCCAACGAGATTGACAACCATCCCATCTGAGGATAGGAAGGAAGCTCTTTCATGCATCTTGCTTCTCATCCTGTCTACGGGCAAGTATTCGGCCCACACACGAGCTCTGGCACTCTATCTTGCCTCCTCACTGGAGCTCTCACAGTCCTTTATCATTAACGAAGAGATTGAAATCGCCAAGGCCCTTCTCGAGTCCTCCAAGAATGGGGATAAGCAGAAAGAGGTCATGTCTGCTGAGGCTGAAGCAGCCAAGCGCAGACAGGATAACAAGTTTAACAGATTCTGGAAGGTTGGACTCGCTTCCGTGGCTGGCGCAGCAGTTATAGGTGTAACTGGAGGCCTGGCCGCCCCCTTGGTTGCCGGCGCTGTCGGTAGTATCATGGGTGGTGTAGGCTTGGGAGGTGTTGCCAGCTTCCTCGGTATCTTTTGGATGAACGGTGCTCTTGTTGGCGCTTTATTTGGCGCATATGGAGCCAAGATGACGGTATGTCCCCAGGCATTTCCACCGGCTAACTACTAAGATCATGAACTAGGGTGAGATGATGGACAAGTACGCCAAGGAAGTCGAAGATTTCCGGTTTATCCCTCTCAAGGAAGAATGGGGCGAAGTCTTCAACGCTGAAACCCCGCAAGACGAGCAAGAACGCCGCCTCCGTGTCACCATTGGAATCAACGGCTGGCTTCACTCCGAGCAAGATGTCACCAAGCCATGGCGCATCATGAGCGATGATAGCGAGGTGTTTGCCCTCCGGTATGAGATGAAGTCCCTCATTGCCCTCGGACATGCGCTGCGTAACTTGGTTGAGTCATTTGCTTGGAAGAAGCTCAAGCTCGAGATCTTGAAGCGAACCGTCCTCGCAACTCTTCTTGCTGCCCTCTGGCCCATTCAGCTGCTTGCTACCGCCTCCAACGTTGACAACCCCTTTAACCACGCACACAACCGGTCTCGCAAGGCTGGACAGCTCCTCGCGGATGCCCTCATTAACAAGGTTCAAGGCGAGCGGCCTGTAACCCTGGTTGGCTACTCTCTTGGTGCCACAGCTATCCATGCTTGCTTGCAGTCCCTTGCCGAGCGCCACGCCTTTGGACTCGTCGACACTGTTGTCCTGATTGGAGCACCCGCACCTTCGGCACCCGCTCACTGGCGTACGCTTCGCACTGTTGTCTCTGGAAAGATCTTTAACGTGTTCTCTGAAAACGATCTTATCCTCGGCTTTGTTTATCGTGCGCATAGTCTCTCTATGGGAGTTGCCGGCTTGCAAGCGATCCCAGACGTCGAAGGAATCGAGAATCTTGACTTGAGCGAGTCAGTCAGCGGTCATCTGCGCTATCCAGACCTCACTGGTGAGATTCTTCGCAAGTGTGGATTCGTGGGCGTCAAGGCGGCAGCCGAGATCGAGAAGGATGACCTTATCAAGATGAAGGAGCACCAGGTCGAGGGCGATTTACTCAACTTTGATGGCGCACCGGCATATGAGGAGCCAAGAAGCTCTCAGTCGCCTCGCCAGGAGGAGATCGCAAGTGACCTCCGTGGGCTGAACATCTCCCCACCCGGTCTTGTGTCTCCCTCACAGCCTCCAGTCCAGGACATACAGGCCAAGGAGTCTGGGTCTGAGAAACCCTCTCTTCCTCAGCGTCCAACTAATCATGGCGACGAGGAGCCTGCGCCGGAGCTCCCTCAGCGTCCTACAACCAAGGAAGAGAAGCCAACGGCGGGTGCTCATGACACAGCACCCTCTCCACCGCTCCCCAATCGTCCCACTGCTTCTCAGCAGGAGACAGCACCCAGTCTGCCTCGTCGTCCAACTGAGACTGAAAAGGAAGCTAATCCTCCCCTGCCAAGACGCCCGACAGAGCCTACAGACGAAGATCTATCATCATGGAAGCAAGACCGACCCTGGACCCCAGACTCAAACAGAACTGACGACGAGGAGTTCGGGGGCATCGTCATGGTTAACTACGATACCGATGGTAGTTCGAAATAAGCAGTCAGACGATGCTGAGGAGAGAGAGAGAGCTGGACCAAGTGGATGGACAAGTACAAATAGAGGTAGGGATTAGGCATGGGGGAATCTTTTAGTTTCAGAGTAGCAAGCATACACTCGCTCCTTTCCGACGTCTTCTTTGCCTTTCTCATCCCACTATAACCGCAAGGCTCTAAGTCAATCATTAACACGCACCACCCATATAAAACTCGATTCTACAACTTCTCCATCTTGATAACTTCTTCATCTCCACGTCCCTCTATAACCGTCAGGGTCTGAATAACTCATACACACGCGAGTAATAAAGGAGCATAAGAGATCCCCTTGAATCACTGAAATACCAAGCTTTACTTTGCACAATAGCTTTGCGGCAGCCTCTTCATCTTCTTGATAACTTCTTCGTCTCAATAAAGCACCTACTCACCCCTTTCCAACGTCTTCCATACCTTCTCCATCCCACTGAAACCGCGAGGCTCTGAATCACTCACAACCGTGAGGCTGTGAATCACACTCAAACAAACCACCAATATATAAACTCGTTCCTCAACCTTTTCATCTCAACAACTTCTTCTCCTTCACAACCTCTTCCTTCTCAAGAGCTCCGCCAGGTATTACATCACAACCATCCCATCCCACACATTTTCGCGTCATAACTCGCGATTCTGACTGATCCTAGGCAGCACCTATCATCTCTCCCTGAGTCCTTCGATTTGAAGTTATCCCCGCTTCCTTACCGACAACTATCGCATCACCCTGCACTATCGACTTGCTTTCCCTTACCGCCTTTCTTACTCCGACCAAGTCAGCATGGCAAGCGGCCAGAGTGCTCCGACGCTCAAGGAGTTGTTTGAGCCGGAACTGGTTAAGCGCGAGGAGATGGCAAAGGCCAAGGCGAATCGAGGAGCAAAACGACCTGCTGACCCAACCCCAGTCATGGATTCTCCTCCAGCGAAGCGTGCTGGCACAAACAGTGTGTTGGAGGCTCGCATTGAGACTGTAGGGCTACCCGATGCCGTGTGCGACCAGTTGCGCGAGCAACTGCCCGACCTCATCCATGATGAGTTGACCAAGCGATTGCCCAACCTCCTCCGCGAGCTATCGCCCAACAGTGAGACCGATCAGAACTCTGAGGAGAGAATGGATAAGGTCAAAGAGAGAATGGACAGGGCCAAATAGAATTGGCTAAGATCGAAGCCGCTCAGAACGATCTTGCCAAACGCCAGGCCGATTTCGAAAAGAAGACTGTGGAGACCATGGAAATCCTGCTCGATGCGGTTCAAGGAAAGACAACCTCCGAGTCGACCGAAGCGACCTAGACGGTTGTAAGCAAGGGGCTCAAGTAAGTTGAGACCATGGCGAGCCATCAGGAAGAAAAGGAAGGGTAGACGATAGGGCGGGATACTTCTTGACAGGGGATAGTAAAAGCCCAAGTTAGCGGGAAGCTAGGCATCATGGTTGCTAAGGACAATGAGCTGAGGATTAAGGATCACGGAGAATAACATTTGCTCTAAACCAGGACAAACGTAATTCTTAAGGCGACTTCATCTTTCCTCTCCTTTCTTATTGCGGCGCGCTGCATGTGGTCGCAGAGCTTCCAGTGATACTCTTGGCCAAATCGACTCGACAACTTCGTGCTGAGAATGGAGATCACTTAAGAGGGTGGCACGCGGATTAAAAATACTAGAATGACAAGAATAACCTAACTCTTGTTAAAACTTAAAAATGAATTTATATAAAATATAATAAAATGCGAAAAATCATAGCTTATATCTTCCCTTAGGGGAGGATAAACTAATGCCTCGTCTCTTTTTGTCCTGACCCACGGAAGCTCCAGGGTACCTAATAAGTTCAATTTGACACCAGCCGATAAGCCAGCCGACGCGATAAGATCCCAGCCCCGCTAAACAAAAAAATCCCAGTCTGGACCCTCGCATGTCGAGTTTCCTTGACCATCCAGGTTTTGTTCAGTCCATTCTCTATGAACCTCGAGGTCGACACCACCTGAATACTCGTCGCAAAGCCTCAAACGCATCAAACTCGTCGCGATGAACGCCCACGCGCTCCTCTCCTCCCAGGGGTGGCGGGGAACTGGCCACTCTCTCCATAAAACCGACGACTCGATTGGGCTCGCGAAGCCCCTACTGCTCAATCGCAAAGACAACACGCAAGGACTGGGTCAAAAGCAACACTTTACAAGCGATCAATGGTGGATGAACGCATTCGACGAGCAGCTCAAGGGCCTCGACACCTCAAAGAAAGGAAAGGTGGTTCAGACAATCACGACGGGCAAGCTCAACGTTATCGACAAGAACCTTGGCAAATACTCGGTCTACTCGTCCTTTGTCCGAGGAGGATTCCTCGAGGGCACCATAGACAAGCTCGATATCAAGGACTCGAGCACAGATTCATCCTCGGACGATACCAGCGACCGACAAGACGCCGAGAAGCCCAATGGCAACGAATCTCGAAAAGAAACCAAGGAGGAAAGAAGGGCGCGAAAAGAAGCCAAGCGGAAACGCAAGGAGGAGCGCGCCTTTGAGAAGGCCGCACGCCGAGAGCGCAGAGCCAAGTCGAGAAAGTCGTCACGGTCAGCCAAGTCATCGGCAGACTCGAGCGACGCGGACGCAGAGAAGCGCCGACGACGAGCCAAGAAGGAGGAGAAGAGGAGGCAAAGAGCGAAGGAGGCGGCGAAATAAAAGGGCACATGGAGATTTGGAGTTTGGCAACATATACACAGCGAAGGCATCTTTGCGGAGTTTAGGTCGATCAATAGTTTTTGGATGATACCCCTGTAGATGTATATTTTACGTCTCCTTTGGAATCTTGCCAGGCTTGTTGGAAAGGAGCCAGGGTCTTCGATCCCAAAAGTCGTCCTTGATGATGTCGAGGTGCTCCACGACGACCCGCGCCTTGGCCCGGCTCTTCTTGTCCTTCTCCCTTTGGGACTTGGACTGTTGAACCGGCTCTGCCTGAGCGTCGATGGTTTGCGTGATGTTGTGCGAGTTGGGATCGACCAGCTCGTACTGTAGAAAGATGTTAGCACTGTCCTTGAGACGTAGTTCCTAACTTACATCACGGAAGATGACGCTGCCCTTCTTGAAAATCTCGGGCTCATTGTTATAGTTGATCGAGAACCGCGAGAAGAGGATCTCATTCTTGTCGGCCGCCAGTGTGCCCTTTGGAGGATGTTAGTGCGCCAATCATTTATGGGCAATGTCCTTACAGCAAGAGTCCTCTCAGCCTCCTTGTTGTCCAAGCCTCCAAGCTGAATTAGAGACCAGAATGTTGTGTTGTACAGGTTGTTGATGTGGCCTACTTCGTTAGAGATATGTCGACTATGTCATGGTAGCTGAGTGCTCACAGTCTACTTGTCGCCAGCTCATATAGTCCCGAAGATTCTGAACACTGGGGTAACAAACGGCTCGGCCGTCAAAGGATGGAAGCGGCGGAGAGAGAGGGGTATTCGGGAAATGGGTCGACCACGAGAAGACATAGTTGGCTGTGAAGGTAGAGACAACAGTACTGACAAGTTTGCTGAGGCGGATGTTAGCTAAAGATGCAGATGTAAGCGTCGCTAAATCGTGTACCTGGCTCTTCTCTCAAACAGAGTGCATGTCTTGTGGAAAACAAAGCTATAGAAAGCGTTAGAAGTGTGAAGATAGGAGAGATTCGTGGGAATAGACCTGTATTCGTCACTGACACCGTAGGCGATGGTGATTTCGGGCAGTTCAGTCACAACCGCCTTGGCGGCCGTGTTCATGAGATCCAAGGCTCTCCGGTCATTTGGCTTTTCAAAACCATACTTTGCACACATCCTTTTCATCATGAGCAATATCCCAGTTACAAAGAGCCATGTGGAATATACTTTGTGAACCCTCTCCCGTCTACTCGAACCACAATCCATGTGTTGGGCAGTAGAGCATCCGTCGTCTCAAAAGTACGGACGTACTCGAATCTTGCAAGGCATTAGGCACAGGAAACACTTGAAAAATTATACAGATTTAAAACTCACTTGGAGTTTGCCATCTTTGCGAGTCTCTGGGCCGGAGTCCAGCGCAGGTAAACGAGTGTTGGCGGAGAGTCTCACACTTGATGGTGTCTGGGGTTTGTGAATCAGAGGGGGCTTTGTGAGAATTGTTAGTGCAGCTCAGGCCGTGTGGAGAAGGTACAGACAGAGGCCGTTGTTGCTTGCACACCAGGGCGTGTTGGGCCAAGAGTTGGCTCGGGCTCTGGGGCAGCTGTAGCCTTGCAGATCTGGACCTGCCTCCAACGCGGCTGAAGCCGATTTTTGGAGACGCTCGCAAACCTCACCCTCCATGGAACGCGACAAGCTTAATTCAACAGCTATCCTTTGACACCCAGGCACAGCGTCGCCTCATCATGAATCTCTTGCTATCTGACGACTATCTTCTTCAAGATTATCCCGAAAACATTACCAATACAATCCGCTCCGGACATGCGACTACTCTGCGCTTCAACCGCAAGGGTGATTACCTTGCTTCCGGCCGAGTCGATGGCACTGTGGTAGTCTGGGACCTCGAGACTATGGGTGTCGCGAGGAAGCTAAGAGGTCACAACAAGAGCATCACGTTTCTCAGCTGGTCAAGGTGTGGCCAATACCTCCTTACAACCTGCCAAGGATGGAAAGCTATTCTTTGGGATCTCCAGGACGGCAAGAGATTGCGCGAGGTTCGCTTTCGCGCGCCCGCGTACATGGCCGAGCTTCACCCATGGAATCAGTAAGTGCGCGTCGAATCGAGGTACGTGCAATTGCTAACATGCGACAGCTTGCAATTCGTGGCAGCGCTCTTTGAGGAGCAGCCCGTCCTGGTCGATGTTTCCGAGCCCGTCGACGTCAAGCACATCCTCCCCTCTGCCCCGAAGCGATCGAATACCGACGGCGACGCAGCTCTCAGAGAGAAACAAGCAAAAGAAGACGCCAAGCAAATGACCACCTGTGCCATCTGGAGCATTACAGGAGACCATATCCTTGCCGGAACGAACAAAGGAAAACTGAACATCATTGACGCCAAGTCTTACGAGATTATATTCTCCGCAAAAATATGCTCAGGAGCTATTACTACGATGCGGATGACGGGATCGGGCCGCGAGCTGCTGGTCAACTCGCAAGATCGAATTATTCGGACATTTCGAGTCCCTAATCTATCGGTCGAAAACCTGGATCTTGATACATTACAGCTTCCCTTGGAACACAAATTTCAAGACGTTGTCAACAAGTTGTCATGGAACCACGTCACTTTCAGTGCAACCGGCGAATACGTGGCAGCCTCGACGTATAACAACCACGAGCTCTACGTCTGGGAACGCAATCACGGCAGTCTGGTGTGTATGCTCAAGGATCCAAAAGAAGAACAGGGCGTTATCGAGTGGCACCCGACTCGCGCTCTCTTGGCCGCATGCGGTTTGGAGACGGGCCGGATATATATATGGTCTGTAATCAGCCCACAGAAGTGGTCTGCGCTGGCGCCGGACTTTGCAGAGGTGGAGGAAAATGTCGAGTACATCGAGCGGGAGGACGAGTTCGATATTTATGCACAAGAGGAAATCCATCGACGGCGACTCGATGCCGAGGACGAGGAGGTTGACGTCTTGACACTGGATCGATCCAAGGCCCTGGACGAAGGAGAGAGCTTTCGCATGCCTATCCTGTTCAACCTGGGTGAGAGCGACAGCGAGGATGAATTTATCGCCGTGTCGACCGGCACCATGAGACGTAGGAGTCCTGGAGAGGGTCAGAGCGATTTGGACGAAAAGGTACCTGTGAAAAAGACAGCAACCAAAGCTTCTAGAAGCCGAAAGCGCTGAATGCGGCGACGGTGTTGGACAATGGATCTGGGGTGGGGGAGTTGGACGCGACAAAGAGCCAGGGTGGCCTTTGTCGCATTGCGATAAAGCTAGAGCTGCATGGCGCAAAAGTCACCGACTTCATGAGAGCAAGGCATTGCCGGTCTTGATATGTATGAATTTGACTTTGAAAAAACGTCGTGTTGTGGCGCAATCGAATCTTGAGCTTCTGCTGCCCATGGCTACGCGACGTTGCTGAACACGCATGAATTGATTGGAAGGCATTGAGCCGGAGCTGAGTCACCAGTGTAACGTCAGAGGAGGGTGATTATGGAACAAGGAAAGTAGAGCTACTTGTATGGGGAGTGCGGCCTCTGATGAATCAAAAAAATCAGCGCAACTGGCTCATAAAAACGCGTTATAGTTGTCTCCACTGTACTTTAGTCAGCACGAAAGAGCGTGCAACAAAGTAGAGGTACTTGGCCTCTCCCAAGCCTCAGGCAACACCGACAAAGCTCAAATGCCCTTTTTGGGCCTAGCGCCATCGCTCATCCGCCAGCCGCCTCAAGTCCAGAATCTTTCAGGCTTCCCCCGACCTTCTCGCTTCATCCACGACAAACTTTTGCCCATCGCACAACTCCATCACAGCGCGCGTCGGGCATCGCGCGCATCGCATCGAAGCAGCTTCCCGACCGATCACGACCGACCGACGACATCGCCGACCGCGATTTTTCGACTTCTTGTGACTTTCGAGGTGGCGGCGACGGGGGAGACCAGCCTGAGGTTCTCCTGGGCCGTTGGCCAGGACAGGCGTTGCTGCTCAGCGCCATCCGGCAATCGCATCTGAAGGCTTCTGCCATCGATTTTGCGACCTTGCGCGGTACAATACTTGCCCTGTCGCAATTTTCTCCCGTTTTCTTCGACATTTTCGCGTTCCTTTTGCCCTCTGGCGCGCGTTCTGACCTCCGCTCTCGCTTCACGCTCCTTTTCCGTTCACGTCAGGATCACCGCCAGTCGCCACCATGGCGAACCTCAACTTCACCCACTCGAGCGCTCCGCTCAAGACAGTGGAAGAGATTCAGTTCGGACTGATGTCCCCCGAGGAGATCAAGAACATGAGTGTCTGCCACATCCTCTACCCCGAGACCATGGAGGAGAACAAGACCAAGCCCCGCGACGGTGGCCTTAATGACCCGCTCCTTGGATCCATCGATCGACAATTCCGATGCAAGACCTGCACTCAAGCTATGGGCGAGTGCCCTGGTCATTTCGGCCATATCGAACTCGCGAAACCTGTCTACCACCCCGGCTTCATCAAGAAGGTGAAGAAGATTCTGGAGATTGTCTGCCACAACTGTAGCAAAGTGTTAGCCGATACTGTTGGTCTCACTGCATGAAGCTCTTTATCCCTTTGATGCTAACCTCGTCCTCTCAGAGAGATCCTGAGTTCGCCGCAGCTATCGCTACTCGAGATCCCAAAGTTCGCTTCAGTCGCGTCTGGGAAGTCTGTAAAAAGAAGAGAAGATGTGACAACGACGAACCAAAGCAGAAGGATGAGGAATTCGCCCCAGGCATGAAGACGGGTCCCGTCGAAGGTCATGGCGGTTGCGGCAACGTGCAGCCCAACGTCCGACAGGCCGCTTTGCAGCTCAAGGCCGCTTTCGATGTTGTGGAGGAGGGAGGAGGCAAGCGGCGAGAGACGACACCCATCACTCCCGAGATGGCTCACAACATCTTGAGGCGAATCACCGAGGAAGACCTTCGGAACATGGGTCTCAACTCTGACTACGCCCGCCCCGAGTGGATGGTTCTCACCGTTCTTCCTGTGCCCCCGCCCCCAGTCCGACCCAGTATCTCCATGGACGGCACCGGCACCGGCATGCGCAACGAAGATGATTTGACCTACAAGCTGGGTGATATCATTCGCGCCAACGGAAATGTCAAGCAGGCCATCCGTGAAGGATCACCTGCACACATTGCCAGGGACTTCGAGGAGCTGCTCCAGTATCACGTTGCCACCTACATGGACAATGATATTGCTGGACAGCCTCGCGCTCTGCAGAAAAGTGGACGTCCCGTCAAAGCCATTCGAGCACGTCTAAAGGGCAAGGAAGGTCGTCTGCGAGGTAACCTGATGGGTAAGCGTGTAGACTTTTCGGCACGTACTGTCATCACTGGTGATGCCAATCTTTCACTCCACGAAGTCGGTGTTCCTCGCAGCATCGCTCGAACTCTCACCTACCCCGAAACTGTTACACCTTACAACATCGGTAGGCTGCATCAGTATGTCGAGAACGGACCCAACGAGCACCCCGGTGCCAAGTACGTCATTCGAGCAGATGGTCAGCGAATTGATCTGCGGCACCACCGCCGTGCAGGTGCGATTTCTCTTGAGTACGGTTGGAAGGTTGAGCGCCATCTGATCGATGGTGACTACATCATCTTCAACCGTCAGCCCTCTCTGCACAAGGAATCCATGATGGGACATCGTGTCCGAGTCATGCCATACTCCACCTTCCGTCTCAACCTGTCTGTTACATCTCCTTACAACGCCGATTTCGATGGTGACGAGATGAACTTGCACGTTCCTCAGAGCGAAGAGACACGCGCCGAAGTCAAAGAGCTCTGCCTGGTCCCTCTCAACATTGTCTCACCCCAGAAGAACGGTCCCCTCATGGGTATTGTCCAGGACTCACTGGCTGGAGTTTACAAGCTCTGCCGTCGAGACACCTTCCTCACTAAGGAGCAGATCATGAACAGCATGCTCTGGGTTCCCAACTGGGATGGCGTTATTCCCCAGCCAGCCATTCTGAAGCCACGCCCTCGATGGACTGGCAAACAGCTCATCAGCATGGTCATTCCCAAGGAAGTGAGCCTCCACAGCGCCAGCGACAAGAAGGAGGATGCCCCCCTTAAGGATGAGGGCATTCTAATTCAAGCTGGTCAACTCATGTACGGTCTTCTTACCAAGAAGATTGTTGGTGCGGCGGCTGGTGGCATTGTCCACATCAGCTACAACGAGTTGGGACCTGAGGGTGCCATGGCGTTCTTGAACGGTGTTCAGCAGGTTGTGACATACTGGCTGCTAAACAACGGTCACAGTATCGGTATCGGTGACACGATTCCCGATAAGGCAACCATTGAGAAGGTTCAGGTGCACATTGATGAGGAGAAGGCTGAAGTTGCTCGCCTCACTGCCATGGCCACCGCCAACGAGCTTGAGGCTCTCCCCGGTATGAATGTCCGAGCGACATTCGAGAACAAGGTCTCGATGGCTCTGAACCAGGCTCGTGACAAGGCCGGTACTACGACACAGAAGAGTTTGAAGGATTCGAACAACGCCGTCACCATGGCTTCATCAGGTTCCAAGGGTTCGTCCATCAACATCTCGCAGATGACTGCCCTTGTGGGTCAGCAAATCGTCGAAGGCAAGCGTATTCCCTTCGGATTCAAGTATCGCACATTGCCCCATTTCACCAAGGATGATTACTCGCCCGAAGCCCGTGGTTTCGTCGAGAACTCGTACCTTCGTGGTCTTACTCCTTCCGAGTTCTTCTTCCACGCCATGGCTGGTCGAGAAGGTCTCATTGATACCGCGGTCAAGACTGCCGAGACAGGTTATATTCAGCGACGACTGGTCAAGGCTCTCGAAGACCTGTCTGCGCGCTACGATGGAACCGTCCGAAACTCACTGGGCGATGTTGTGCAGTTCCTTTATGGCGAAGATGGTCTGGATGCTATGTGCATCGAGAAGCAGAAGCTGGGGATCCTCAACATGTCTAATGCTGCCTTCAAGAGCAAGTACCGACTGGATCTCGCCAACCCTCCCGAATGGTTCAAACAGGACTACGAATTCGGTAACGAGTTGACTGGCGACAAGCCTTCAATGGCCCTTCTCGATACTGAGTGGGAGGCGCTGCTCAAGGACCGTCAGATGATCCGGCAAATCAACAAAGCCAAGATGAACGAGGAAATGATGCAGCTGCCGCTCAACATTACTCGAATCATCGAATCGGCCAAGCGTGTGTTTAACGTCAAGGCCAACGATCGGAGCAACCTGCGGCCCTCTGACGTTATCCCTGCCGTGCAAAGCATGCTCGACAAAATGAAGGTTGTTCGCGGTACCGACCCCATCTCCCAAGAGGCAGATGCGAATGCCACCATCCTCTTCAAGGGCTTGCTGCGCTCCCGCCTGGCGTTCAAGGAAGTGGTCAAGGAGCATCGCCTGAACAAGCTCGCTTTTGACCATGTTCTGGGCGAACTTCAGAACCGATGGGATCGGGCCTTTGTCAGCCCTGGCGAAATGGTTGGTGTTTTGGCTGCTCAGTCGATCGGTGAGCCTGCTACTCAGATGACACTGAACACGTTCCATTTCGCTGGTGTGTCTTCCAAGAACGTCACCCTGGGTGTGCCCCGTCTCAAGGAAATTCTCAACCTGGCCAAGAACATCAAGACTCCCAGCATGGCCGTGTATCTCAACACACCGCTTGCTCGGCAGGACCAGGCCAAGAAGCTCCGAAGTATGGTGGAGTACACCAACCTTCGCTCCGTGACAGCGGTTACCGAGATCTACTACGACCCCGATATCCAGTCAACTAACATTCCTGAAGATATGGACATGGTCGAGTCTTACTTCATGATTCCTGATGACACGCAGGTCAGCATCGACCAACAGTCGCGATGGCTCCTGCGTATCACTCTTGATCGACAGAAGCTGCTCGATAAGGAAATCAGGATTGACGACGTCGCCCAGCGGATCAAGGAGGAGTACCCCACTGATCTGGCGGTCATCTTCAGTGACAACAACGCCGATGAGCAGGTGATCCGCATCCGAACTGTCTCTGCCGGTGACAAGGACGAAGATGGCGATAGCCGAATGGAGGACGATGTCATGCTGAAGCGACTCGAGACGCATCTTCTGGATACGCTCACTCTTCGTGGCGTCAACGGCGTCGAGCGTGCTTTCCTGACCAAGGGAAACAAGCTTGTCGAGAGCCCCGATGGAGCACTGCTTGCCATCAAGGACGACCCACGATGCACGCAGTGGTACCTGGATACGAGCGGTTCGGCGCTGCGTGATGTGCTGGCAGTCGACGGCGTTGATGCGACCCGGACATACACCAACGACCTGTGGCAAGTGGTCGAGGTGTTTGGTATTGAGGCCGCTCGTTCCGCGCTGGTGAAGGAGTTGACCAACGTGTTGGCGTTTGACGGTTCCTACGTCAACCATCGTCACATTGCGCTACTGACAGATGTCATGACGTACAGAGGTTCCATCTCGGCTGTCACCCGACACGGTATCAACCGCGCTGACACCGGTGCTCTGATGCGTTGTTCCTTCGAGGAGACGGTTGAGATTCTGCTCGAGGCTGCGGCGTCGGGCGAGCTGGACGATTGCCGTGGTATCTCGGAGAACGTCATGCTGGGCCAGATGGCGCCAATGGGCACGGGCAACTTTGATGTCCTTCTGGACCCCAAGATGCTCGAGACTGTCATCTCGGACAACTCTCGCATGGGCTTAATGCCTGGCATGCCTGTCAAGGGAGGAGAGAGCGAGGGAGCAGCGACGCCATATGACACAGGCTCTCCCATGGCTGACTCGGGCTACCTCAGCCTCAACTCGCCGGCAGCTGGTAACTTCTCTCCTATCCAGGGTGCTGGATCGGATACTCCTGCCGGCTTCGGCAACACTGAATACGGCTTTGGCGGATCGACTGCGATGAGCCCGTACGCGATGCGCGGAGGAACGAGCCCCTTTACCACATCGCCGACGTCGCCGTTCGGACCGGGAGGAGGCTACTCGCCAACGTCACCCAATGCATACTCGCCCACATCGCCTATGGTGGATGGCGGCATTGGTCGGTATGCCACATCGCCTTCATTCAGCCCGTCGTCGCCGTCGTTCTCGCCTACGTCGCCCATGGTGCGGCCGACAAGTCCCGCGAGCCCCAACTACAGCCCGTCGTCGCCGAACTACTCACCTGCTTCGCCGTCGTCGCCTCGACACTACTCGCCCACATCGCCGGCGCAGTTCAACTCTCCCACGTCTCCCAACTACTCGCCGGCAAGCCCCAACTACAGCCCAGCGTCACCCAACCTCCATGCGGGCGGGACCACCTCACCGTCGTACTCGCCGGCATCTCCCACGTGGTCTCCTACGTCTCCCGAGGCCTACTCGCCAACAAGCCCGTACCAGAGGAGCCCTGGAGCGCAGCAGTCGCCAACCAGCCCAAGCTACTCGCCCACATCGCCTGCTTTCTCTCCTCGTACACCTGGTCCGGGATCTTCTGGAAACCAGTAGTGAGTTGATCAGCTTGGCTGGTGAGGAGCGTCGAGAGGGTGGGCTAACACAGATGGAGCAGTTCTCCCAACTCGCCGTCAAACGAATAATTTTTTGATTGAATAATGCAAATGTGGCACAGGTTGTCATTTCATTTCTTTTTTCCCGCATGGTTCTTTGGTCAGGGGGGTTTTCTTTCAGCATCATAGACCCGCAAAAGAAGTTGGTACAGACTATACAAGAAAAATCAGAAAACCACAACGAGGGCGGAGGAAGCTGGATGGAATTCCGAGAAGGGCTAGATGGGCATTCAAGGAATAAGGAAGGGGGAGAGAAAAAAACAAAAGAATAAGATACGGGGCATTGTAATAGCTGACTTGTACTATAGCGATGGGGG
>SSHR01002743.1:0-11693 GCA_006518225.1 Fusarium neocosmosporiellum
AAGCCCAAGCCTCTTGCAGAGCGGAAACCAAGGAGGATCCTGCCAATCCAACGCCCAGAAAGAAGCTATTCACCGGAGCAGAAGGCGGAAGTCCTCGTGTGGCTGATCCACGGCCACGTTATAAAGAAGGGTTGGAAAAGGAAGCCTACGGTTTATGATGCCTCGAGGCACTTCAAAATACCAGAAGGAACGATCCGTGGATGGCGACAAAAGCGTGAGTTTTTCCTCTAAGAACATCATCGGAAACTCTGCCCCAAGTGGCCAGGCCTCGAAGATTAAGTGTACCTCTCTTTCTTAGAGCGCCGCGCCCAAGGGAAAGTAGCTATGACCTCTTGGTTCCGCCGGAAGGCACAGACTATTTACAAGGAGTTATACCCGGACCAAAGCTCCTGGTTCCCTTTCTCCACCGGTTGGTAGCGGGGCTTCCTTCGGCGTCATAACATCGTAAAGCGACGAGTGATAAAGCAGTCAACTAAGAGGCTAGAGGATTATATCGACGTCGTGAATAGGTTCTTACGATTTATCAGGCGCATCTCTACATTATGATTCTAATCTCGGGCTATCACGATGATCTTGAACTCGCCAAAACGCCGGTTTTATCGGCGCCTAATACTTAACCTAGACGAGACCCTAATACCATTTGAGTATCTCGATGGCTTCACTTGGGAAATACGCGGCGCAAAATTAGTCTCCGGGAAAAGCGACCGCAGCGGGTGGAATAAACGGCAGGCCACCTTGATTCTTTATATATTCGCAGATAGCGAATTCAGGCTTCGACCGACTATCATATTTCATGGTACCCCTACCGATGAAGGCGGCCAGAATTGCGAGAAGGAGCAACATCTTTATTCCCCTGATGTCGACGTAGAGTTCAATAAGATAGCATATAATAACGAGGAGCTTTTTTCTTCCTAGATTGATAATAAGCTTCTTCCCCTTATTAAGGATAAAGAAGAGGATATATTGCTCGTAATAGATGTAGCCACATTCCACAAGACTAAAGGGATTAAGAAGAAACTAAGGGATAATAGTGTTTCCCTTGCACTTATCCCTCCCGGCTATACGAGTCTTTTACAACCCCTTAACACCGCTATCAACGCTCCTTTTAAGCGGTGGTTACAGGAGGCAACTGACGAGTATATTGAGCAGATGGAAAGAGAGAAAAAAGAGGATTTCAAGTGGTCAGTTAGTGATAAGAGAGTTATGGTTACTCATATAGTTGCTTCTGCTTTACAGCGTCTTAACGCACAGTCAGAGATGGTCAAAAAAGCGTTCTTGAACTGCGGAATAAGCGTACGCCCTGACGGGACTGAGGACTGGCTGATCCGGATCAAGGATATACCTTCTGATCAGATTGACTTCACTGGGTGGGAAGAAGCCGAGGAAGTCATCGTCAAAGACGAGGACTCCGTGGATCTCCTATGTGACGACGAGGCATTCCTCGTTGCCGACGATGACGAGCTTCTTCTGCGTACACGATATCACGAAGAAGTCGTCAAGCAGCTGCAAGAGCGGCTGCGGAAGAGGGGCCTCAGGGTATCAGGGAAGAAGGCGGATCTGATCCAACGACTGCGAGATGATGATGACTCGTAGAAATCTCGAGAAGGAGATACGATATACATTAGCTGACTAGACCATCAGAATCAGCGCCTTCAGAAGTCTCATTGACCTTGTTATCTTGCCAAAAGAAGGCTATTCCCTCTTGCCATTCACGTTCCTTTCTTAACCTCCAGTCCGTCTTCAACACCAAAAAAACACACATATGATATCTATGAAGCCGGCGGCGGCGGCGGCTATCTTCGTTATCACGATGTCGGAGGGCAGCTTCAATAGATGGCGGAGGTTGGAAGTGGGAACAAGCCGCCTACCTATTTTTGGTGGGGGGTCCGTTCTGCCGCCCATCCCCGCCCTCTGTGTGGCTTGCCAAGAGACGCCGGTTGAACTCAAAAAAGCGCGAATTTACCTAGTTCTTACGGTACTTCAATGGAAAGACTTCTCTCCTGACTTTTGGAATCCGGAGCGGGAAGATTTATGGCAACGCTAGCTCGGCCCGGGCCGCAGCCACCCGGATTAGCTTACGAGAGTGGCGCACGGGAGTGGCGTAATGGCGCACAATCTGTCAATGAACTACAGGATGGTCTCGATAACGAGGTGCGCCTCGCGCCTCGCAAAGGGAAGCACAGCGAGCATCACATGCCACGTCAGCGTCAATTACGGATGCACTATAGTTGCCCCGTTCGCGCTCATCTTCGAGGCCATAACCGCAGTGGAGGGAAGCTCCCTGGGTGGAACGGCTGCGACATGGGACGACGACCACAGGATAGTTTTGCAAGATGGACTGGGGCTGGTCTAGGTCGTGGATGTTGGCAAGGCCTTCGACCTAGTAGCTTTCTCGGGTGACATACAGGCCCACAAGTTGTACCCTGCCAGCTGCAGGAAAAAGAAGGAGAACGAGCCAGTGGGTCATGGGGTGCCTCTGCCCAGTGGCAGGGCTCTAGTGAGGGAGGAGTTTACCTATGGCCTTATGAACATGATGGGGGACTACGAATACATGCATACCCGGGGGTCCGGAAACTTGCTCTTGCGTAGGAAACATGCGGTGGATCCGTATAAGATCGTCGGGGTTTGCATTGATGAGTTTATTCCAAACAAGAAGGGAGAAAGACTGGTCACCATTCGATAGGCAAATCGCTTGACTCGGAATAGGAAGCGCTAATGCAACTGGCAGAGAATGGATGCAATATGAATATCTATTCATGTAATCGGTTTAAGAATGAGCCATAGCATTGAGATGATGTCACGGCTGCTTAACGGGATGAAAATTGATGTCGACTTCATAATACTTCCTGTATGGGGACGCGAGCGCCATGAAATCAGGGAGCACTGCCTCTGCGTAACCTGACAGTATATGCAGCGGTGGGGCTCTTGTGATGTGAATGGGACGTTTTCGGCCACGGTGGAAGTCGAGGGCCCGGGGCCCGGGATGTCGTCGGCTCGCGAAGCCAGAATGTCGAGCTCGAAAGAGCAGAAGGTCAACTTCCATCAGTACGGAATCGTTAACCACGAATGAACGTCACGACGTGATTTTAGTAGAGAACGCAACACTCATTTCATTGCAAATTAGAAAGAACCAGACTCAAAAACTGATCTCGCGAGAAGATTATGAATATCCAGCAAATCCTATAACATCGACTCAGTCTCAATCAAACTTATCCATCCAATTGCCTTTGCGAAGTAGATCCCAATGCCAACTTCTGTAGCACATGTCACATAGGTGGGAGCATAACTGCGACTGGCCTCAAGGCTTTGCCAGTTCCAGTTCAAAGCGCAATCACCAATCCCGGAACAAGGCAGAAGAGCCCAACACCCAAAGTCAAAAGAATCCAATCTCCAGTGGCAGCAGCCCTAGCACCTGCAGCAACGACTGCGGTCGGCTTGCTAGTGCTCACAGTGTTGTTCGAGGTTGCAGTCATTGTCACAGGCGGGGTCGACTTTGTCACGCTCCCGGACAGGGCCGTCGTAGTCTGCGTGGGTGTCGGGAAGATAGCCGTAGCGCTGAACTCGTTGAATAGTGAGCTGGCCTGTGCCGAGTCTGTGGCCGTCAATGAAACGGTGGTGACGGAGGTATGTTCAATCGAGGTGAAAACGGTGGAGACGTCGATGAACGTGTAGTAGTAGTACCAGTAGTACCAGGTGAACTCCATCGTGTACCAGACCTCGTTGATGACGTCGGTGGTCGGCAAAGGCTCGATGGCTGTACTGTCCCCTCCGTCGCCAGCTGTGGTGATGGGCTGCGTACCGTCAGGGCAGTTGTCTGGCGGCATTACGTATGTGAAGTCATCGGAGCAGCAGATTGCACCTGGGGGAACGCAGGGGAAATCGCCTGTCGAAAGGGGTTAGTGAACTTGTTTTGATGCGGCTGCAGATTGACGAACCAGGGCAGGCCGGAATCCAGCCTGGAGTCGAGCATGTTTGCCGTTCAACGAGCATAGCGAGTCTCCCTAGGTTTCTGTCGTCATCAGCTGATGACGCTCCAGACAGCGCAGTGAAAGCGAGCGAGATCAGCCACAAATATGGCCCGAAAGCCTTACTGGTCCCGGTTTAAGTCGAATTCGCAGTGAAAGACGTTCAGGTACAACAGCCTCCGGAAAGAGGTTATAGTTCAATGGGGTCTCTGGGGAAGAATGCAAGAGCAGGAGGAGGAGGAGTGACTGGAGTCGAACCCGGTCCCTTTAAATAGATTGTTGCTGAATATTGCACACCCCAATGCTCAGGGGGGAGCTAGCTGAACCTCAAACGGCAACATTCGCCTGAAATGAGCATCCCTAGAATAGCCTCTAGAATAGCTGCGTGCTTCAGCCTTAAGCTCAAAGAGAAAATGCAAAGGAAATAAGGCCCATGAATCAGCCAGTGACTTTGTCCGGTGGCGCCCTAAGCCAGCCTCTGTGTCTCACTGTCGGCACAAGCGATGAGGCTGTGGGGATTGCACATGATTCGCTCTCGCAAGAGTTCTCAGCCACAACTGAGCTTTGCTTGAGGTCTATCACAATCTGGCGTTCCGTTGCTGAAACAATGCACAGGCGACAGCAAGTCACGCGGCTATATGGAGTATTTTAGTGGACGATAGTGGTGCTGCCTGCCCCGGATTCACTGCGACTTCGCCCCCTGACTTCGTGAGAATGCTATAGTAAAAAAAAAAGGCGCTATTGAAGACATGGGGGCGAAGTCAGAAGGTTACGGTCAAGTAAAGTATCCACAAGTAGTATATATTAAATGGTAGTAGCTAGGCGATATTTGTGATTTTAGGTGGAGAGGATTGCTGAGGCCTTTTTGGGTTCCCCGCAGGTTCATCATGACCGGGGTCATGTGGGGCGAGGCACGGACTGGAGGTCCTCCACAGCCGATGGGATAGGACAGGCTTCGATTGCCGATAACGCAGTCTCCGCATGGCCCCCTAGATATCCCCTGGAGGTATGAACGCCCAGCTTCAGTGAGGAGTGAGATTGCGGCTCTGTACTATTACGAGATGAAAACTACTACACCATGGCTTATGACGAGGGGCTGAGACAGAACGTTTCAATGTTGCGCCAAGGCAAGGGTGTCGGCAGATGATTCCTTGTCTCCTTAGTTGCTCCACCTATGCCTCTGTAAGCCTTGCAGGGTACTGTAGGAACCAGGGAAATCGCTCCAACCACCCGCAGCCACAGTACTCGTTGTTCAATTTAGACGCCATCGCTTTAATCCAACAAAGGAAATTAGGCCGCCGATTGCCTCTCAGCTCTCATACCTCGAGTCATTTTGGGTACTACCTTAATTATAAGCATAGAAAACGCGTCTCATCGTAGTAACTCTAACACCACCGTTATAACGGCCCAGCGGCTCGAACGCCAGAAAGTTAACCTAATTGGTGGTCCTGCCCCGCTAACTGAAAGACGACACGCAGATGCTAAATATGCAGGAATCCCCCGACAGCGATCGTAGCGGTAATCCACGTTATCTTCTCTCCGGGAAAAGAGGAAACTACGCCGATCAATTGCCGCTTTTGATTTTGATAGAAACCCTTGTCGAAGACCCGATTGGCCACCTGTTTGACCGGCTGAAGCCACAACAGCCCCGTTGTAGGGATTGTCTTACAAGTAAGATGGATATGAGCACACACTGGATAGGTGCCTGATTGCGAGCTGCTGATCAAGTCGTGGCGGGGACACATGGCTATCAGGCCGTCACTGGCGCTTGGTCCACAACAAATGTAGAGGCAGGGTGGCGATCAACGCAATCCACTCAACCTCAGCCTTCAATTGAGTGAGTTGACTGCTTAATATGCTTTTCCTCGGTTGAGTTGATCAACCCAGGTCCTATATTGAGTTGGTTGGCGTTGCGTTGATGGTTGACCAGCGCCCCATGCCGCCTAGTCCGACTTTCACCGCCAGCTTGGAACCTAACGGCCAACGCAAGCCTACTCCCACCCTGCCTCCTCCTCCCGCATCTGCATTGGCAAACCCCTAAGCCCCCTTTTAGGTGCAGCAGGCGGACTAGGGAGCAAAGGGATATGGAAATGGGAAAGCTATTTGACGCTTAAGACCAGGTGTTCGTGAGTGTGGGATTGCGTCGTGCCTTGGAATCACCGGATATTGTACGCATACGGCAGTGAGGAGCGTGGTATCCGCTGTACCAATATCTCGGTTGAGGTTGGCTATGAATCGGAAAATACACAGTGAGGCTGAGTATGGGTAATTATGTAATTGACTGTGATAATCTTCTGAACGTTCCTGGGCAGCTTTCACGGCCTCTATACCGAGAGTCTATAGGCACTGTAATGTGTCCCCAAGCGTCCCGCTATGTGGTCTAGCTTCTATCAACGACTAATTGCACATAATTTTAAAATTTCCATGCTTTGTTCCTTCTGTTTGGGTCTTTGAGCGTTCCGTGACGTTTTTAAATGCTCTCTCTGATCATGCTTTTGTATTTCGGCTTCCATCGGTATGTACACCATGTTTTGTATTTAGGTTCCTCATCCTACAGCGTTCACTGTTTCCCAGCACACTCACATGCTAAATCTGAATGGCAACAATATCATCTCGCGCAAAGTTGAAAAATGTGAGACAAGCCTGTGGCGCCGCTACCTATGTCTAGATAGTTCTCCGGCTTTTAATACAATTTGATCACTCAAGAATACTTCTTGACATTATCAGACGTGATACGCAACCTACGCTCAGTACGCTACGCCCCGTTACAACTGCCAACAAACCCATCAGTACTATATTAGGAACCTTGACCGTCACAGATACAGCTTCAAACCAGAAACAAGGTTCTGCACTAAATGCGGAAACCGCCCTTTTCACATATGACCAACCTTTGACAACAGCAAAACGAGAGTTACCTTAAGCACATGGAGGAAGGGCCCAAAAGTCGTTGCTCAAGAAAAAACAACAAAAACGCCACAACTTGGAGAAATATAAGGGATACTTTAATTCAATTTGATACCGCTAAACACAAGTCGGTAATAGAGGACTCTAGTCAGTAACCAAAAAGTAAGTTGCTTCTATGCCCTCTGAAGCTATAGAGAGGTTTAGGGGCGGCTCTTCTGAAGAAAATCGACTCTGATGTACCTCTGCGTAGCTGACAGGGATCACGGGATGTGGCGCTGATCTTCTTGGGCAAAGACTTTTGAGCCCTTCCTCCGTAGCCACCACAGTATTGGAACGGCAAGGCAGAATGCGCACAGGCCGGGATGCGGCTCAAGAGGCGTACGTTGATCAGCATGTCTCAGTTGGGGAGCGCTGTGAACCCTTGCCGCCACCAGCTGAATTGTTACCTACTGAGGCGAGTAAAGCAGTGACGCGATCACGTATCATGTATTTGGTTGCTTGGGATCTGTGCCGACTCTGACACCCCTATACGTCACAAAAGCTTTGCGAGACATATGAAAGCAAGGCAGATATGGAAACATTCTTCTCAGAGGATAGTTTTGGCTCGAACGTTGCAGGTGTCTCGGATGTCTCCTCAGGAGACTGTGTTTGTGGAGAGACGACAGACTATGAGCCCTCAGTCACCTATTTAAAAACGCTTGGTAGTCACCCAAACTGACTAGGGTCATCAGCCCCGCAGGCGTTCCCCGTAGGCGTACTCCGCACCATCCAGTTCCTGGGCAGGCTGGGCGTTGAGCCCCTGCATTATAATTCACAGTCACTGTGGCGCGAGCCGGCCCGCATCGCCTCCCCTTAAGATTAGCCAGTTTGCCTCACCCCATTTTCTTTCCTTGAATGGGGCTGTCCGAGGCCTGACCCACGACGACAACCATCCCTCAGCGTGGGCTTTCCGTGTGGCCCAGTGTGGTGTCCCAGTGTGCGCTTTCCGTGTGGTTGGTTTCTCATTGTGGTATCCCGGTGTGTGATGACGTCCAAGATAACAGGCAACAACGTGCCCTGCCACCATTACCCACCACCGTTGCTATGTAGCACGGCTGGCAAGCTAAAACTGCTAAATGAATTAAGAACCTGATTTGATTAACATGTGAACAAGGGCGTATGGCTGTTCAAAGGATTCCGAAGGCCCTGGATTGTTGTGTATGGGTGCCTAACCCCAAAACCATAATTAGCCTCGAGTACAGGAATTGTTGCCAGTTTCAACGATGTATCATTCAGGCCATCATGGGTCGCGCTAGAGCATCCCTATGTTGGTTTCAAGGTTATTGATTGGTTCGCTTGACTGGCTGAATTCGCCTTTGTGATTGTCTGGTTCCTTCTCCAGTTCGTCGATGATGCCGCATAGCAGCATCGTCTTGCCCTTGCAAGGGTCCGACTGCGGTGTGCGTTGGATTGATCGGCATCGACTTATTAATGATGTGCAAGGTGCCCGCATTAGCGAATGAAACGACGGCCGCCTTCCAGCTCTTGCTTACATCCACGTCATGAGGGTAAAACCGACGATGCTGGCTCGATATCCTTTCATCCTCAATGTGATGGACTGGGTGAGGAGCGATCCGACATACCTGCCTCATTCATCCAAGCCAAAATGGTGCTGATTAGCGGACGTGGAATGGCAAGGGAGTCGACAACTCCAAATACATTTGCCGTGTGTTGCGATAATGATGACCCGACGCGAGAATCCAGGCCCAAATTATGATCGCCGAGCGAACAAGTCGGGAAATTCCTGAGTGGGGGGGGGCATTAAGTTTGAAATAACTTTCGTTGTACCTAACTAGCCGGTCTAGCCCGATCGAGCCTTTGTTATATGGCCGCTTTTAGATTTCAACTTAATCCTTTTAACATCACGGCTGGCCCTCTATAGTATTACTACTGCTATACGATAGGGCATTATATCGCAAAGGCTCTGTAAGACCCGCCCATTGCTAGTAGTTTGTAGCCCTGCCTTTAAAGCTCGAAAACGCGGAGACGGTAGCTACGGCGAAAGCTCCTTGCTGCTCAGCATCGTAGGATAATTATTCAGACGTTGAAGTTATGATTACAAAAGCAGCATCACAACAACGACCACGCGCGGTGAGCCTGTATAGCGAAAGGTATTCAAACTTAGTTCCCCCACTGTAGCATCAGTGTGCCGTCTTTCGGTTGGCAGAGCAGGATCACCAATCAGACCAACTTCCTGCCTGGAAGAAGCACCCCAGCCGCAAGGGCGCAGCCACGTGGGTTAGTGCGCTGGGATGGGTTTCAAGGGGCAGCAAGAATTAAAAAGTTCAAAAGTTAATGTAAGAGTCCTGGGGGAAAAAAAAATAACGTAAATGATAAGCCAGTGAGGCAGAGAAGGGGGTGAGACAGCTCGATATCCCATACAAAAGACCATTTTCAAAACACCAGTAATATCCGCTCATTTCGGATAAAATCAGATAATAGGTGCACTTCTGAGGCAGCATCTCAGAGCTGCAGCTAGGGGTATGCCTTGTGTAATTTAGCTTCTTGGCAGAATGCGACGGCGCGAACAATATTAAGAAGGCTACCGTCCCCGGCTTTCAGCTTCCATGCGCGCGCAAATCTCGTTTCTCTTTCACCACGCAACCACAGAGCCACAGTCATGCATCTTCGTACCGCTCTTCTTGTCCTCGCCGCCCACTATGTCGCCCCCAGTCTGGGGTTTGGCAAGGGTCTTCTGCCGGACGCTTCGATCACGTTGATGGATGACTTGATTAAAGCATCGTTCATGGAGGGCCAGGGGCAAGATTCCGGTAATTTTACGATGGCTGTGACACCAGACTCACTCTTTGGCCTGGATAAGAGGCAAACACGATGTCCTCCCGGCACTTGTCAGTAGCATACCACGCCTTGTCTTAACCTCGAGTAACAACGGGGTTTCGGCTGTTAGTCGGTCCCATGCTAACGAGGCATTCTAGACGCATGTCCGGACGGCAAGTGCTGCCAAAACGGATACAATTGTGTCGAGAATGGTTGCTGCGAAGGCTCCTCTATAAAGTGCGGCCTCAGGAACTGCTACTACCCGTCCACGGAAGTCTGCTGCAGAGACACTGGAGGCTCATGTCCCAAGGGCTACGACTGTGTCAGCGGCGGCTGCTGCAAATCAGGACTGCAGCCTTGCGGTAGCAAATGCTACGATCCCAAGACGCAACAGTGCTGCGAGAACGGTGTGTGCCCCAAGGCAGACAAATGCTGCGACGCCGAGTGCTGCAAGTCCATCGCATACTGCGGCTCGGACGGCTACTGTGCGCTATGTCCCGCGGCCACCACGACGGTGACGACCACGTATAGTTCTACAACCACGTCCGTATTAACCACGACGATCAGCCAGGCTCCGGAGCAGGATGAGGAACAGCCGGAGTTCTCCTGCGTGCCTATGGCTGCTACGAACGCCGAAGGTGCTGTGCTCGAACTAGGCGATGACTGTGCACTCAACTACCAGCCACCCAGCAGCACCGCCAAGCCAGACAGCACCAGCACGAGTGAAGCGTCGAACCAGAGGCGAGATACTGAGGACGACGTGCTTCTAGCTCCGAGACAGGCCGGATGCACGCCCTATACGACTTGGACCACTACAGTGACCCGGACCGTCCGTGTGATAACCAGGTCGACCACATCCACAACAGTCACCGTTGAGCCGTCTGATGAGGGGTTCTCGTGTCCAGAGATGGCGGCCACAAATGCAGCCGGAGATGAGCTGTCGCTTAATGAGGCCTGCGAACTGGAGTTCAAGCCGGCTGAACCAACTGAGAGTTCAGATCAGGCCGGAAACGACGGGGGCGGTAACAACGGGGCTGGACAGGAAGATGCGGCTGCAACATCGGTACAAGCCACCATGAGCTTCTTCTGTTACCTTCTGGTCGTCGGATCCGTGGGACTGGTGATCCAGTACATTTAATCTTTCGGAATCACCGGAAGTCTGGGTTCACACTTCGTGATTGTGGTGGCGGTATAAGTCTCGGCATAATGAGTCGGGCTGGATTCGTCTTGGTGTTGCGGTCCATTGCGGCGCGCTAAGGATAGTCTTTACGGGCCGTTGATTAGGGTAAGGAATTTGTGTTACTATTATTTCTAAGTATAGCCTACTGTAGTACGTTTGAAGTGCAGTGTGTCTATCAACCAAGTAAAGCAAAATTTGGACCCTCTACTTGACTTGGTTTACTCAGTATCAGCGGCTTGCTTTGCTTGGTTGGTTGATGTTACCATCCACAACCCCTCTTTTGGTAAGCAAAATAAAAATGCTATTACCAAAAATTACTAACTTTACTTATATAGAACTTAACTAAATTGATAAAAATGCATTAAAATCTTCGTTTTATAAATAATAAGTAGGTTTATCTATTATACCCTGGGCTTTTTAATAAGCTACCTTGATCGCGTGGTGAGTTTATAGGGTATGGTTTCCTCTCTAACTTTAATAATAGAGCTAGCCTTTAATTCTAATTCCTGCTCGCTTAAATAGATAGATTTTAGTCTAATAGCTATATTTTAGGTTTCCTCTTTTATTATAGCTTCTCTACCGGATAAGGTCTCCCTAAGAGTTATAAAATATTTATTAAGATTTAGCATTACCTTTTTTTTCTTCCCTCTTTTTAAGCGAGCTAATTATTCCTCTAGGCTAGCAATCTTTAGCATATATGCTGCTATTATCTACTATTAAGCCTTAAAGCCCTTTGCTATTATGCTATACTATCTCTATATCTTTGGTGATTTATTTAGGCTAAGATCGCGAATTTAATAGCTCGTCTTTAGTATATTATCTAAGTT
>SSHR01002758.1:0-28606 GCA_006518225.1 Fusarium neocosmosporiellum
GTCGCATGGCCCGGCGGCAGAGACGTCTTTACGTCACGGAGCTGGTAAAACTGGGGTAGTCGGCTTGACGTGGAGGTCGTAAACGTGAGAGTTGGCATGGAGATTGGATAAGGAATTGACATAAAGATGAGCTGCTTTACCTCGATATGGCAGAGAACAAGGCCCTCTTGTTCATCTCCAGGTTCCATGGCTGTTGGCCGAGGTACGCAGGCGGGCCGTCGGTATCGGCGGTTATCGATAAGAGCTTCACGACGCCTTGCCCAAAACGGCAAGAAAATCGACAACTCTCTGCGTGGCTTCGGGGTCTGCAATTGAACTTCCTCATAGGCTCAAGCTGGTGCAGGTCATCGACTCTGGAGAACCCCGGATCTGGATGGCCAGATCAAAAGCGTTAGGATAGCCGCAGGGCGGAAGCAATTGCCGACAGTCTCGCCCGCCGCCGGCCATGGCCGCCTTACCGAAAAGAGGCAATAGATGGTAATTTTGCGACGGGCAACCACCCACGCCAGAACACCATTCGTCTATCAGACATGGCTTGACGGCTCCCACTGCTGCGTCTCCCTGTCGATTCTCTCCACTCGGGAGCCTTGCAGTTGCAGTTTGGGGGACGCCCCCTTGTGGGGATTTGTGGAGGAGGCGGCGATAAGTGAGATTGAGAGGCATCTGCTTCATAAGCTACCCCTCCTTCAACTCGGTCTGTCAACAGCTATAAGATGGGCACTCCCCTTGGCTCTGGGCTCGTGAGGGTCTCACGTTCCCGTATCTTTTGCTCCGTGTACCATAAGCCCGTGCGACCGTTGATGCTCCTTCGGTGCCGTCCTTCAATAGCCCCTCCTCTGAGCAGATACATCACGACACATCACAGCTTCAGCACCATGGCCGACTTGTTTGTCAACCTCGAGGCGCCCAACGGCGTCAAGTACAGACAGCCTACTGGACTCTTTATTAACAACGAGTTTGTGCCTGGCTCATCAAGCCGAAAGATCACATCAGTTGACCCTGCGTGAGTACCTCGCGCCCCAGTCTCTTAGAGCTGCGCTGATAGGCAATTGCTTGCAGTACCGAGAAGGAGATTGCCACAGTCCACGCCGCCAGCGCCGACGATGTCGACAAGGCTGTCAAAGCCGCCTACGCCGCCTTCCGGGCTCCTTCATGGAAGAAGCTGCCTCCTCCCGAGCGAGGTATTCTGATGAACAAGCTCGCCGATTACATTGAGCAGCGCAAGGAGATCTTTGCTACCTCAGATGCCTGGGACAACGGTATGTTTCAAAGATGGGATTCAAAGTACATACCAAGTGTACTGACATGTTGTATGTAGGCAAGACATATGCCGATGCCCTCGGTGGTGACCTCGCTGAGGTCGTCAACACCATCCGGTACTATGCTGGATGGGCCGATAAGATTCACGGCCAGACCATCACCACGAACCCTCTGAAGCTGGCCTACACTCTCCGCCAGCCTCTCGGCGTCGTCGCCCAGATTATTCCCTGGAACTACCCTCTTGCTATGGCCGCCTGGAAGATCGGCCCCGCTCTCGCTTGCGGAAACACCATCGTCATGAAGGCTGCCGAGCAGACTCCTCTGAGCATCCTGCTCCTCGCCGAGGCCTTCAAGGCGGTTGGCTTCCCTCCCGGTGTTTTCAACGCCATCAACGGCTACGGTGCCGAGGCTGGCCCTCCTCTGGTGGAGCACAAGCTGGTTGACAAGGTTGCCTTCACTGGCTCCACCGCTACCGGCACCCAGATCATGAAGATGGCCTCCAAGACCCTCAAGAACATCACCCTCGAGACCGGAGGAAAGTCTCCTCTCCTGGTCTTTGCCGACAGCGATATCGAGGAGGCTGTCAAGTGGTCGCATATGGGTATCATGTCCAACCAGGGCCAAATCTGCACCGCCACTTCTCGTATCCTGGTCGAGGATAAGATCTACGACGACTTCATCAAGCGCTTCCTCGAGACGACCAAGACGGTCAGCAAGGTCGGTGACCAGTGGGACTCTGACACGTACCAGGGTCCCCAGGTCTCGAAGCAGCAGTACGAGCGCATCCTCGATTATATCCAGATCGGAAAGTCGGAGGGCGCCCAGGTTCTTTCTGGCGGCAATGCTGTCGACGCTACCAAGAAGGGCTTCTTCATCCAGCCCACCGTTTTTGGCGAGGTCAAGGACAGCATGCGCATCTTCCGCGAGGAGATCTTCGGCCCCGTGGTTGTCATCGCCCGCTTCAGCTCCGAGGAGGAGGCCCTGAGCCTGGCCAACGACTCTGCTTACGGTCTGGGCGCCGCCGTCTTCACCAAGGACGTCGAGCGGGCGCACCGAGTTGCCGCCGAGATCGAGGCCGGTATGGTGTGGATCAACAGCAGCCAGGATAGCGAGCCCTACATCCCCTTTGGCGGTGTCAAGCAGAGTGGAATCGGACGTGAGCTCGGAGAGGCGGGTCTCGAGGCTTACAGCAACACCAAGGCTGTGCACGTCAACCTAGGAGCTCGTCTGTAGGCTGTGCATGACTTAGGCTGTTGATGACACCCGGTTCAAGGAATAGGCGCTTGGCGTAAATAGTATCCATAATTATGAATACCAAAATCGTTTCCACTTAGAATTATCGTATTCATTGTCGTATTCGTCATGTTGGCGCTAAGCGTGTCATGACGAGTGACTTGTCATGGGGACTTGAAGAGGCAAGTCTTGGCGTCTTACTCGGTAAGCTGTGAGATTAAGGTTAAAACGCCCATATTGTGTCATTGATAAGCAATAGAATCCCAACGGCTTTGTGTCCAGGACATGGTTGCATAGTGTCATGCATGCATGATGCTCCATCGCTCCTCCAAGAGGCTCTCCTGACGCCTGTAAGCTCACTAGGGGGTCTAAACGCTTACGGATCAACTACATTGAATGCTGCTGCCTAACAGTATCGACGACGAAGATATTGTTTATCTTGATAGGTTCGGGTATATCCTTCACCGCCCGGGCTTCTGCTGCATACTCCTGGACAGCTTTTGGCATGCGTCATCTGAGAAGTCCAACTCTTCATCGTAATCAACATCCAACTTGGCTCTCCTCTGCTGCTGGATGTACTTATTCCGGATCATCTGCGCTATTTTGGACACCAACATGTTTACTGTGATGACTTCGTTGGACTGGGGCTGACGGCTTCAAGGCTCAAGGGGCTGTGATGTCGTCCAGCCAGCTATACGTGGTTGACCTCGGTCAATTGCGGGGACAAATGGCCCGAAACTAAGGGAAACAGAGCTTTATTATTGTCTTGGAACGCTTAGACTGGATATGTTTAAGAAGCATGGGATTTACATCTCGTTGAGGGGGAAGGGCCGGGCTTAAAAATGAGGCTGGCTGGGCCGCCATGCCCTTGAGTTTAGACACTGACATAACGTCTGGTTTATTTACATAGGTAGTCTCACTAGAAAGATGGCCAGGAAAAAGAGATGCTCTCGTACGGCCGAGGTAAGTTCAGGGCGCTGGTGGATGCCCCGGGTGGTGGTTCCGTCCAAGACATTACCCTTGATGATCCTACCAAGTCTGACCCTTTTCTTTTAGTATCAAGCCACATTGAGGTTGCGGGGTTGGAGATGCGCAATATTTGTTTACTAAGATACAGGTACTCACTGTTGTCTTTGCTTTACAATAGATCTGGAATAGTAATCATTGGACAACATACTTATTCAATCACATTCCGTAGAAGACCATACTCGAACTTTATCCTACCAGCTAGTGTCATTGCAAACTTGTAGAGTACGCAACTGGTATGAATTATTTCCACAACTGGCCACCTACATAGAGGTGGCTAGCAACCTTCGTATCCTGAGTAGGTTGAGCAAATAGGGGTCAACCCCCAACAGCGTCGCTGGCTTGAAGAAGGCATGATGGCTGGAATCCAAACAAAACGGCCGCTCTGTCATTATGTGTGAGTTGCAACCAAATGAAACCTCCAGGATCGCACAGCAAAAACATGCAAGCCATACCTGACGAGCGCTCCATACACTGACGGTGAGGTCAGACCCCTTGTTGGCTAGGTGCTCGTTGATATGTTCCTGATGAAGTATAAATAAAACCTCGATCAACTCTCCCCTCACGATCTTGCCCACATCTCCAACGGTTAAGAAGCACAAACCAGCAGTCAGCCCAACCACGCCCTCTCTTTACCCCCAAATCCTCTCAATTATCATTCAAAATGGTCACCAAAACCCTCAACATTAGGGTCAACTCTGCCATGCTCAGGCAGCTCAACGAGCAGGGTTTTAAGCTCTGCTTTGCCACTGGTGTCCAGTCCAGTGGAAGAGTCAACTACAACGTGATCGCCTCGACCTATGGTACGGATCCCGAGGCTTAATCTCATCGTTAGGATTTTCTGACTGGGACTGCTAGATGTTACTTCCAATATCACCATTCAGTGGGAGGACTCGTATGCTATCGCTGGCAGTTCGAACTCCTTTCAAGAAGGAGGTGATTATCAGCCCTGACCTGTTCAACATCTACAGTGCGCTTACTAGAATTTTTAGCCAGGGCCACCGCGTCTGCAAGCATGGCTGACATCAATTTAGGCCAGAGCTACACCTTACCCAAGGACTTTACCAACGGAACCACCAACGATGACCCCTCAGCTCCCAAAGATGGCTTCCGTTTTGTCAATGAGACCCGCGCGGCCGCCGCCATCCTCTACAAGAGAATTAACGGCCAGAACGCCCCGATCTACATCAGTGCCATGGCCCCTCTCCCCCCAGGCACCGAGGACATAACCCCGCTTAGCAGGGTGGCCGTGTGGTTCCAAAGCGACATCGACTCCTCTGTCATGATCTCCGACTTCCCTGGCGCTTACAGGGAAATCGAAATGAGCTTCATGACGGAGGCGACCCTGGAGTACACTGGCTCGGGAAATTGGGTCCAGGTTTAAGAAGCATGTTCTCGGCGAAAAACTGGGCTTGGTTTCTCGAGGTAAACAGGATGGAGTTGCAGAGAGCAAGGGCGACAACTTCTGGTTTGAGCTGGCTAGCTGAAGGTATGCGAAGCCATCTGGATAACAACCTCGAAACAGTTCGCCTAGGGGCGGTAGAAGATCTCTCAGCAGTCTCTTATTGCTCTGATTGGTGCCTTTTGACTTAACAACTCTGTCCTATCTTTACTTTGTAACTTTCGTCGTATGAGGTCCGTAAATTAGGGTAACGCAGGAATATTATCATTAATGCGTATTCTTCTGTGTGGGTGTTTCATCGTGCAGCCGTCTGTTGCTTCAGATTGTTTCTCAGTTGGCCATAACGGACCAGATAGATCCTGAGGATATAGGGTAGCCTATCGGATAAATGTTTATCCGCTCCACCAAAGTGGCTGACTGCGAACGAAGTGGTCATAGCTCTGAGTTACAGTGGCTGAGTTATCGTAGTTCAACAGCCAATACGCCGGCTGTGGCACAGTAGCTGCGTAATACGCTGGTGGCTTGGGGCTCAATACGCTGCAGCACCCAATGTCTGGATGTAATTTGGTAGTTTCCATGTCGTGAAGGCTCTTGACATAATGCCTTATCATCTAGCGCAATCATTGATTTGGAACTAGATACAGCAGATAGCGGACCAATGATGGCTAGAACATCTCAAGCGAGCGGGGGTCTTGCAGAGAGTATATAGGCTTCGGTGGGAATCATGATCCTGCGACGTCATGGTTTTAGTTGGGTGACTGCAGTATAACATAACAAAGCTCACGCGACATTTTTCTCTTGGCGATTTCCCCATCGATTCGTTTATTTACTCCCTTTTTATCCATACCCTCTCCAATAATTCACAATGGCAGATCTACCGCCGGACTATCCGGATCAGGATCTCCCCTCCTACGAAACCATCACCAACACCGCGAGTGCCGCCGCAGCTCCCCCCACCAAAAACGTCCTCGGCCCCGCTACGCTCCTACATCTCGGGCCGCTTCATCTACTCGACCGATCCCCAAGCGCCGCCGCTGTACGAATTCTCTCATTCTATCGGCTATTTGCATGATACGGACCGTAGCGTAAAAGTTGAACGGGTCGATCAAGTCGTCAAGACATCAGCCGGGACACCACAGGTCGTTTTGCGGAATAGACACCTCTTCGATCTAAAACATCCGACCGCTGCCGAGTTTCCCAATTTTGCGTACCACGCCGAGGCCGCGACGCGTCGTGTGCTGTGCTCGTTTGGAGCATCTACTTTTCGAGTTGGCGGGATACTAAGGCATGGGAAGGGATATCGCTTCGAGCGCGCCGTGAGGGGTGCCGATCGAAAGCTTGAAGCCCAAGATGGGCTGTTCGAGGTGAGCCCTTCACGGGACAAGGCGGTCGGATACGAGTGGAGGGATGCGCAGGGGGAGCTGATAGCTCGGGAGGTCAGGGACGAGATGGCGAGCATGAGCCTGGTCATCACGGCCGAGATGAGCGCCGAGATGCGCGATGCTCTCGTGGCGGCGTGGATCATCAGGATATGGTGGGGGCTGTCAAACGGGGATTATTCGGCGATACGTCTGATGATGGTGAGATTCAAGACTGTCAACGCCGTTGGCTACGCTCCCTGATGGCTGATGGGCTACAGGCCAGCGCATCGTGGGGTCGAAGGATTGTGAGCTGATCAAGGTGAGTGAAGCGAATGGCGTTTGGTCATTGGGTATGTTGTCGTTGCTAACCGACTGGTGATAGTGTTATGCCCCGAGAAAGAAGTGACACGCCGCTGGCTGGCGTGGTACTTGAGCTCGCACCGCACCCATGCGAGAGCATCGGGCTGTTCTGCAAAGGATCTGATTAATGGCAGAACGGACATGGATGATTTGATATGATTTGATTTCGTAAGCGATAGCCTGGAGTGATGATAGGTTCAATATATGTCCCATAAGCTGATTTTGCCGTCTTTGGCACCAGCTGCAATCCAATGCGTTTTTCTTGCCGTGGCTATTCGCTGATCCTTGACACTGAGACCCGTCCGAATGAGAGAACCTGCTCGTCTGCTCACGATGCTTTGATTTTGGCCTTCAGACTCGCTCGGTTCTTGGATCTCCTTCTCTTTTGCTTCCTCAGAAATGGCGACATCAGCAAAAGCGACGGCATAACACCCGACTTGATGCCATTTCAGCACGGCCAACTCCTTCATGGTCTTGGCAGAGTAGACCCGAACCTTGGAGTCCCAGCCTGCCGTGGCGAATATCTTGCCGTCGGAGCGTATGGAGAGGCTCTGCTGGCCGGAATGTTTGGTGTTGATGGTTTTGAGCGGATCTTTCCAGGGAACGCCTTTCCGAGGCGGTGTTGGTTTGCTCTGCGAGGGTGAGCCTTTTAAAGCTGCTGACAAAAGGGACTTGGGAGCTTTCGGCTCCTCGTCTATTATCTCAATCACTCGCTCAGTACTGTTTTGTGATTCGGTGTTCTCGATGGGGAAGAAGAGGTCTGAGGGAATGGGGTGCTTGGCAACGATGGAGTCTGCGCTGGAAGTGATAAAAAAGTCTTGGTACACGCTCAAGGATAAAACAGGCTGTGAGTGAGCCTGGGAGTGATATGTTGTTGTCCATTGGCCATCAGACTCTAGACGCTGGACGGTGGCGTATCCATTCTCGAACGCGGCGATGAGGGTGAGAGCGTCGTTGTGGTGGAGGAGAGCTAGACACATGGCCATGCCCGTCTTGTCCTTGGCCTTGAGTGTATGCACCCTCATTTGCGACGGTAGCGTATATATATCAATCTATTCACATATGAGTTTGGCGCCTGAATGCTGGAAAGAGGACCCAAGACTTACAGCGTCAGAGGCCAACGTGTTGGGCACGGCGATGAGGATCTCAGATGCAGCGTCAAAAGGACCGGGCGCGCTGGAAGTTGCAGCAAAAGCGCAAAAGTTGAGCGTATTGACTTCAAGAAGGTGAAGCATCCAAGGCTGCGCTCTAGGCTCTGCCACGTCCTCTACTGGTAGCGCCTTGCTGAGACGCTCCTCATCCGCCTCACCGAGCTTCCACACAATGAGCTTCATGTCGCGCCCATGACTGTCGCGTCGCACAGTTAGCAACTTTCCCCCCCCCCCGTCAAGATGATTGATGATTTACGTGATGATCTGGTCGTCGCCCCAGCCGCGGATGCCCAAAATGGCCTTTTCGTGCGCGCGCCAGACGGCCTTGGGCCGCATGATGGTCAGGTCCCAGACGACGACGAAGCCATCCGCGTCGCCCGTGACGAGGCGTTCGTTGGATCTGATGAAGACGGCGGCGTGCACCTGCGACTTGTGGCCGCGGAGGATTGATTTCGGCGACGGCGCGGAAGACGCCATTTTTTCTCTGCTTGGTCAAGGTTTTAGGAATCCGAGATTATTATGGAAGAGTTTGGCGAGGTAAGGTTGAAATTTGGTGGTGGGTGTTTGTGGAACACCAGTACAGCGCTTTGGTCATTATCACAGCAAGACTCACTCGTCAGCGGAATCATTAGTGGTCATGTTGTTGATAAAGTCCTAATTATAATCATTCATTACAAACAGTGTGCAGATAGTTCTGCGAAACAGAAAACCTATTCTTCCTCTTCCCCTTCCTCTTGGTTTGGCTCGGGGGGTGGTGATGGTAAACGTCGCGATGCCATCGGCTCAGTCAAACACAACCGCTCAAAATTGGTATTGGACCACCTGAAGGCGAGGGCAACAGTCAAACTAGCCAAAGTACAATACGGCACCATTCTGGGCACCTCGGAACTTGGCCACGGATCTGCCCCGTAGGCATGGTGCTGATTCATCGTGGCAAGATTCGTAATGCTGCGGTACTGCTCCTGCTGGTCCGTCGTCTCGCCGAAGATTGCCAACACGCCGCCGAAGCGGAGAAGGAGGGCGTTGAGAATGAGGCGGGCTATTTTTCCGTTGCACTCGTTGAATGGGTGAATGTAGTTAAAGATGTGCGAGTACTTTGCTGCTAGGGTAACCGGGTCGATGGCACTTTGGTCGCGGGCTGCTCTGATCTCGGCGTCGAGGTGCTCTATCATTCTAACCATAGTGCAGTTGATCAACCTGGGCTCCAGGTAATGGTGAAGAGAGCAAAAGGCCGTTGTTGTCCGGTATTCGGGGTTTCCTCCCCTGCGGCACGCCAGTATCCTGTAAGTTTGCGAGATGATTTGTTCCGTGAGCCGTCCGTGGTTGGCGACCTCGTTGAAAATGTGCAAGGCTGCCAGGCAATGCTGAACGATGGAGTCGTAGTACCCATAGACCGCTGCCTTGTCGTGGTCCCGAATGGTCCGTTGTAGGTAGTCCTCTATCCAGAGATATTCAGAGCCACCCTCGACGAGGTCACCCGAGTTTCCCTCGAACACTTTGTTACATAGGTGCTGCGTGATTCTGCTTGCAGTCACGATATCTTCGGGCACGTCGTGCTTTTCGGATATTTTATTTGACCCCAGGATCATGTGGACAATCGAGAGCTTGAAGAGTGACGCGGGCCCTTGGACTGAGAAGCGGCCCCGGCGGAATAGGTTCTCGGATACGGAAATAGCACCCTGAAGCCTGAAGTGATTCTCCCTAGGGTCACCGGGGTGGTCCCTCATTCCTTGGCCGCGATAGTTTTCGTCGTAGTCGTGGCCCATATGCACTTGAAGCCCTGGGTGACGGAGGGCGCCTCTGCCATAATCGTTGCAAAGGCGGCTGATGATTTGCTGGGGACTCTGATAGGTAGACATGACGGAATCGACAGTGGAGAGCTTCAAGTGTTCACTCCCTAGGTTGTTACTTAGGTATCTACCTGACTACCTTACCTGGACACTTAGGATCATGTTTACCTCAGTTACTTAACCTGCTCACAAAGGTTCAGGCTCCTGCCTTCAGGCAGTCACGCTCGGCCACGGGAGCACCTGCCCCATCCAAGGTTTTCAGATGCATCAACAAAAAAGGCTTCTTAAACCCATTCACGCTTTATGGCCGGGAAGGAACGCTGTACTTCCATCACAGAGCGATAAAAGGATGGATTCCCTCAATCTTTGCTCTCCTCCCATCAACACTATTAAGTCGGCACAATGTTGGCAATCGTGATCCATGGGTGAGAGAGGGATGAGAGGACGCGGGTCAGGTGTGATGCCCCAGGAACGTTGAGCCAGGAAAGTCAACCCTGGGAACCTCCAAAGAAAGTCCGAGATTGTACAAACACTTGTTTTGATACCACTTCTTTGCTACTAATCCATAGGTAAGTACTGCCACATGGACGGCGTATATGATACCAAACGTGAGAGAAACCTTCTGTAGACACTCGTAGTCCAGATGGGCACTTGCCCTAACAAAGCTTCGGTCTGTTCTTGGTGTTGCACGGCATCAGCTGCAAAGTCATCTCCAGATGCATGAAGACTAGACTTCCAGGCCTCCAAAGCTGAGAGACCACCAGCTCCGAGCCCCAAAGACGCACGACACGTACCTCCCACCATCGCTTCGACTTCTTCAGCTCGACTTGGCAGCAGGTGTACCACGCAACCACAGACAGCAATTTACACTTTGAGCACGTCGGCGCACCGGTGCGACTCGAAGCCGTGTAGCCCAGCACATCGTCTGGTGGAGGGGGAGGGAGAGAGAAAGAGAGTCACTGGGGGGCGCTGCCGCAGGACGAGACATGGGAGGACGGTACACACGAAGGGGAAACCAAAGGGATATTGACAGGCGAATCGATTCAAGAAGCGAAAAAGGCCCGCGGATGGAAGGAAGAGACATGACGATATTGGTCCAAAATCCGCCCAGAGACATTTCCCCCTTTTCTACGCCCTGTCAATCCGGCTTCCGGCAGCGACCAAGTCATAATCCTGGGCGCCACATGTGCGATGTATGGGAGAGAGCCCATATCCGGCACATGGGGGATATTTCGCTCCGTCCCAGTTTACCCTCTGCCGGGAAATGGGGGGGCGGCGTATGCTTTCTTTTTTGTCTCTGATATTGACTGATGGCAATGCATGGATTTGTCATGCGAGTCACGGTCGTTGTCGGTCGGTCCAATGCCCAGAGTTGTAAGAGCCGCCGGCTTAAATCTCTCACTCTGAAGTCTCTCGAGGACACAGAGAACAGGCAGAGATTGATACACAAAAGCCATGCCCGTGTAATGGTCTCAGCATCTGTCAGCCTGCCTTTCCGAACCACAGCCGAATGCCACTCGTACTCGCACGACAGGGCCCCGGAGGGGAGAGCCGTGGCCCGCCTAGAGTATCTTATGGATGGGCTCGCCCGCTGCTCATATAGATGACCCAGCGCCTCGGGTTTCGGCGGGACAGGGTGCCCCCAGAAGCTGCTTGTCTGGAGAAAGGCTCGGTTATCGTTGGGGTTCCCAATTGCCGTCCTTTTTTTGTCTTTGCAGCTGTCTCCGGTTCATTCTCTTGCATCGTCCTGTTTGCCGGCCCTATCGCGCGCGCTGCCTGGTCCTACCTCCGACGGTGGGGCGGAGTCAATCCCGAACCTGCTGCGCGCGGCCTTGTCTCCCGACTCGGGGATCCAGGGACCGACCGGTTGTCGCCCGTGGATCCTATGATTTCATTGAGTCTCGTGCTGGCCGTCTCGAGGCATTGGCTGTTTTGAACAAGAGGTCCCGAGGCTGGAGGATACCATAGGTCCTGCCTTTCTTCTCTGCGTCAAACAACAACACCAACACTAACACCGACCCCCCCCGGCAACTTGGACATAATCACTCACCCTCACCTGGCCTCTTGCCCGGAGAGCCAGGCGGATAACTGTGTCTGCGCACCAAAGCCCCAATGACATCGCCGTGCTTGGTGTTAGCCTCGGTGCGGCGATGCAAAATGACGACTCTGGAAGCAGACAGACCATGCCTTACTCCCAAGAGTGGCATGGCCAACCATCGCTCTCCTACACGGCCGACAACCCTCCCCAGTTCAGTCCTCATCTCGAATTCCACCACCAGAGATTCTCGGCTTCCGACGGGACAGGCACCCATCAGATGCCGCCGGCAGTCTCGTCGGCGGAAAACACCAGAGGGATGACGGCCCCAAGGACAATTGGGACCTCAGCTTCAACACCGGCAAAGGGGAAACGCGTGCGGACTGGGTGCCTGACGTGCCGGGAGCGTCACCTCAAGTGCGATGAAGCCTCGCCGGACTGCCTCAACTGCCGCAAGAGAGGCCGCGAATGCAAACGAGGAGTACGTCTCAACTTTCTTGAAATTAACCTCCACAGGCCTGCTGCTTCTATGCCACCTACCGAGGAGTGGGCAGGTACGCAACTACCAGTCGATCCCGGAGAAGTTGCGCTGACCGTGTTAGTCGAGTTCCAAGACGAGTCTCGAGATATCGCCTCCGAGTACCAAGGTGGTCTCGGTCGCTATGCCCCATATGATCTGGGGCCTGATAGTGTCAGCGAGAAAGAGGATCGGAAGCCTCTAAAGATGGAGGAGGAGTATCCGGAGTCGGGCCTGACTGATAGGCCGGGCTCGCGGCGGCTCCACGATTATATGGCTCCTGATGATAGCACCCCGAGGGCTTCAGAGACGTCTTTGCTGCAGCATCAGGATGACATGGCAAGAGCTGAAGCCAATGATGGCGGGGGAATGATAAGCGACGTTTCCAACATTGCAACTCCCTCATCGTCAACACATTCCACCACAACCCCACGGCCAGACTTTAATCAGGAGCAGCTGGTGGCAGTAAGAAAACGGCCATCCCCGCATCAAGCAAGTATTGAGACGGTCGATTTGGAAATGCCCCAATTTGACAAGCCGTCACAGATGGAGAGAGCACCCGTCGAGCAGGGCTTTCACGACAACCCCATCCAGCCATTCCCCAGCGAGATGAGCGAGACCATGGGGCGCGACATTCTAACCTCGGCTGACGAGGTCTACTACATGCAGATCTTTGTCGAAGAGGTTGGTGTATGGATGGACTCGTTCAACAAGGACAAGCACTTTGGTAGAAACATTCCGTACCACGCCCTCAAGTCGACCATGCTTCTCAACGCCCTGCTCGCCTGTGGAGTCAAGCACATCTCTCTCGTCTCACCCGAGAACCACGACAAGGCCCTGTTCTACTACAACACGGCAACGACGCAGCTTCTTCGCAGTCTGCAGAACCCCGACCGGAACACGGCCGAGTGCGCCACCACGGCCATAGTCCTCAACGTGTACGAGATCATGTGTGAGAAGCCCGCCCAGAGAATGAGTCACATTGCAGGTTCGCGGGCTTTGATACGTGAATGCGGGTGGAATGCCAGGAGCACTGGTATTGGATCAGCGTGTTTCTGGTTGAACATAGGGATCGAGGTTCTCAACTGTCTGGCGGCCAACTGGCAGACAACGTGGAACCCTGACGAATGGGGCGTCGACTTTGAAGTTCCTGGCCAGGGGCCTGAAAGCGAGATTGGGAATGAACAGGCGTGGGTGCACCGTATCCTCTACATCGTGGCCAAGGTTGCCAACTTTCGAGCGACAAGGACCAAGCTTGAGGACATGGGCCCAAGGGATGAACAAATCTGGCTGGGGAACCGCATGTCCCAGTGGCACGAACTGAAGAGGCTGTGCGATGACTGGAACAACAGCTGCCCTAGGACGATGCATCCGTTCGGCTATGTGAAGCAGTCCAAGTCGATCGCAAAGTCGACATTCCCTCGCATCTGGTAAGCGAACTACTATTCAGAACGTTAGAGAAGCTCCAAGTTAACCTGAGATAGGATGATACAGCGAGAAGCAACGCTGGGTCGTCTGCTTTACCACGCTGCTCACTGTATCCTCTCGCAGACACATCCCCTCGAGTCCATCACATCCTCTGAGAGGATGAGATTTTTGCAGCTTCACCATGCGTACCAAGTCTGCGGTATCGTGGCCCACACCAATGACCGTAGCGTTTCCATCGTGGCTATCCGCTGCCTAGCAATCGCTGGGGCCGTCCTCACCAATCCCAGCGAACAGGCCGAGGTTCTCGACATGCTTGACAGGATCAACACGACGAGCGGCTGGCGACTGAGCGCAGCGGAGATGGAACTCAAGAAGGTCTGGGGCTGGGAACGAATGAAGCTACCCGTACCGAGTCCAAAGGCGGACTCAAGTCAGAGTCAAGGGATGCCATCCGTGCGGAGGGCCTCGATGCCCCTGATGTCAGGGAGGGTGTCGACGCCGCCAGTGATGGCTGCAGTGGGAACAAAGACACCGGTGAACCCACTGAGCTTTGCTGATTTCAAGTTGCCCAACCACCCGTACCAGAACTGGTACGAACCGCCGAACCGGACAGGTTCGTTCAACCCTCCTTCTCTCTGAGGTAAGGGTTCACAACCAACTTGGTGAGGGATGGCGAATATCAAGACTGAGAGTTGTGAGCTGTCGAAGAAGAAGAAAAAAAGGAGTGTTTCTCAGGTATCTGTCGAGGTTGTTTAGACGGCGTTGGAGTTTTTGGCATGTCTATTACTCTCTTCTATGTTTCTGGGACTTGCCGGTTCAACAGGGTAGAAGAACTTGTTTTCGATGCTTCATCCTTAGGATTTGGCCGAGGAGCCCCCGCCGGGCTGGAAATTCATGCTGTACCCGCCCGTCTTCTCGTCCTTGACCATCTGGAAGTTCTCTGTGCTCAGTCCAAACGGCTTCAGGATGCCGTTACCCAGATCCTTCAGCTTTCCCCACATTTCTCCCATCTCTTTCTCCTGGGCGGCCTTAGTGCGCGGTGGTAGTTCTCGTAGTTGGGTGCGAACGATACGGAGGTCGGCTGGTGCGAGACTCTCAGGCTTGGCGGCGAGGGCCTTGTAGTCCTCCTCGGCACCGGCCAAGTTTTGCCATCCACCGGCCTCGGAGCGAGCTCGAGCCCGGCGCATGAGCGACTTGCTGCGGATACGCTGGATGTTGGCCTTGAGAGTCTTGACGGCATCGTCCGTCGAATCAGGAGCCGGAGCGGCTCGTGCGGCGCCAGAGCTGACGATCTCCTCTTCAACGTCGTCATCCTGCTCTTTCTTCTTCTCCTCCTCCTCCTTCTTCCCATCTGGGTTCAGTAGCGGATCCTTTTGCTCAAGCTTCTCTAAAGAGCTCAGGGCATCCGAGGCGGCCTTGATGGCATCCTTCCATTGCTCAAGCTTGAGGTGACAGGCAGCGATGTTGCTGTATACGACAGCCCGTGGGAAGTATAGATACTTTGGACAAGAGTTGATTGCATCGTCGTACTTGTCCAGAGCGTTCTGATACTCTTTGGAAGCAAAGAGAGCGTTGGCTTCTTCCTTGGCAGCGGTGGATTCTGCGACCAGGGCCTGGGGATGTTAGATGACTGATACCTGGCTGAATGAAGAGGGAAAGTAGAGTTTGAAGGATATGGCAAGTATGAGAATCGTTAAATGGTGAGGCTGGTATATGACGTGATATATCCATTGACGCCTATGCAGGGTGAATAAATCCAACATACTTGTTCCTCTTCTGGTGAGAACCTCAACTCCTCGCCATCAACCCCTTCAGCCTTGTCCTTGTCCGCATCGACATCTGGATTCTTTATCGCGTCATCCTTTTTGTTGTCGGTTGAGCTCATTGCAGCTGTGGTCCAGGGGAGTCGTGCTACTATTGACGTGATGCAGACCAGCGGTTGCGAGGTCTGACGAGCTTCAGTCGGTGAGGGTGCTGAAGAGTTTTCCAGATGGGAGCCACACAACTAGCGGTCTGAAAGAATAGAGGAAATTGAGAGAATTTTGAGAAAAATTAGAGGCCGAGGCACCGCGAAGTCGCTGATGTGATGGAGACGTGGTGTTGTCGTGTCTGGGTTCACTTTTAAGAAGATCGACTCCTGATCAACCATGAGCCTCACGGCTACAGTGGAGGTTGTTCCCGGTGATGAACAAGGCTAGTCCGTATCTGGATTAGCCGCAAACGACATCCACTGAAGCGGCCCCCGCTGCGGGGGACCTCTAGTGAGGGGTTCGCCTACAATGCTTATCGCCCAGTGCCTGAGCTCCCCGCCACGTGCTACTTCGTAGTAAATCACGGTCAGAAGAGTCCCTCACCCGCTATCGCTATCGCTCCAAAAAGGTGCCCCGCGTCCCCTTCAGCTGCTGATAGGAAAAAAAACCTCGATCGCAATCTCAGCTCTCTCTCTTCTCTTCTCTTCTCTCCTCAAGCTGAGCTTCTCCCTTTTGGCCACGGGTTTTTGGCATTTTGTATCTGCTTTTCTTTGGCCTCTACTGCTTGATACCCATTTGCCTTTTCTTCCCTTAAGCACCCTTTTGTCCGCTTGCTTCCGCCGCAATGGCTCCTCGCACCGAGTATGTTTTGATCTGCCCCGACCTGCGATAACGAGCAAGCACGCTGACCATGGCTTTCCAACCGCAGCTTCCCGCCCGTTCGGGCCTGCCTGTTCGACATGGACGGCCTCCTGCTTGACACCGAAGACATCTACACCAAATGCATCAACATGATCCTCGAAAAGTACGGCAAAGGAACCCTGCCCTGGTCCATCAAGGCCAAGCTCCAGGGTCGCCCCGGCCCCCAGGCCAACAAGATCTTCCACGACTGGGCTCAGCTCCCCATTTCCCCCGAGGAGTACCTCGCCGAGAACACGGCCCTGCAGAAGCAGCTGTTCCCTCACACCCAGCCGCTGCCTGGTATTTCCGAGATGCTGGGACACCTCGGTCGCACTCGGTACTGGGAGGTCAAGGACGGCGCTGCTGCCGCCGAGGCCAAGGCCAACAACCGTGACGGTGAGCCTCACCGCGTTCACATTGCCCTCGCCACGAGCTCCCACCTGGGCAACTTCCGCGTCAAGACAGATCACCTTCAGGAGCTCTTTGCCGTCTTCCCCTCGCACCGCCGTGTCCTGGGCGACGACTCTCGTCTGACTCCTGGCCGCGGCAAGCCCCTGCCTGACATTTTCTTGCTTGCCCTCAAGACCATCAACGATTCACTCCCCGCCAGCGAGCGACCCATCACTCCCGAGGAGTGCCTTGTATTCGAGGACTCGGTCCCCGGTGTCGAGGCTGGCCGTCGTGCTGGCATGCGCGTCATCTGGTGCCCTCACCCGATGCTGAAGAAGGAGTACGCTGGACGTGAGGAGGAGGTCCTTGCAGGCCGCACGGGCGAGGCCGGCGAAGTTGACCTCCACCAGGTCGGGGAGCTCAACGACGGCTGGGCCGAGTATATGGCCAACCTAGTCGACTTCCCCTACGACAAGTTTGGCATCGTTGTCCCGTCGGTCGAGGTCGAGAAGGAGGCCTGCATGAAGGAGTCTCCCGAGGAGGCGGTCGCTGAGGCCTGAGGCAGGCGTGTAACAGACGATCGTTAGTGGTACAGCCGCCGCCCGGCCGTTGGATTTTCGGGCCGCGCATCTCAGGCGCGCATGGACCTGGATGCGCTCTTTTCGGATCGGACAGACTCGGGGAGAGGGAATGAAGGGAATGGATGGATGGATTGATAGACAAAAAAGGGGCTCAAGGTTAAATAAAAGGAACTGGAGACCATAGACTGTTCAGTAGACAAGTCAGGATACTGATACTCACGAATATAATGAATGCCCAGACACCGTCTCAGATATCACATCGGACAGGTCGGACCCCGTACTTCTCCACGTAATAAAATGTCGTCAATCTATCTCGATATCTTAGATCCAGGGTGCAATGCGAGTGTGGGGAGATGGATGAGACCACTTCGGCTGCCAGTAATCCCACTACAGTGCCCTACAGTGCCGGCTTCATGTGCTTTGACCAACGTGGCACGGTGCAAGTCGTGCCATTCATCGACATGCAACGTTGATGCCCTTCCGAGATTCTCCTATAAACCATGGTCGTCTCCTACGCATCTAACGAGACCTGGAGCTGGCTCCTCCAAGTCGTCTCCCACACTCTGACAGACACCCAATGGCTTCTATAACGTCTTTGCCGCTGCATCTCGTCGCTGACATCCTCCGCCTGCTGGACAATATCCAGCTCCTTCCCCCCGTAGTGCTGAGCCACCGCATCTTCTACTCTGCCCTGCTGGACACTCCGTCCCTGCCCCTGGACATCCTACGCTCCCAGATCCCGGAGAACCTCTTGCCTCTGGCCGTTGCCGCGTACACGTCGCAGAAGTCCGTCAGAGACGTGAACGGCCTCGACGCCGAGGCCTTCTTGACAAGGTGCTACGACTCTCCCCTACAGGGTCTCGATGGTGGTCTGCTGCACTTGTCCCTCGGCCAGGCTATCCAGGTCGGACGCATCGATGATGCCCTGTCGGAGCTGCGTGAGGAGTTTACCTTGTGCTCGCTACGTAGACTCTATGGTGTGAACAGCGATGAGCCCATCTCGGATGACCAAGGCCTCTCTCCAGGAGAGACGTACCGTATCTCCCGGGCCTTGTACCGCTTCCAGATCTACCGCAACCTCTTTCTAGATAGAGAGGTGCTTTACAAGGAGCAAGACCTCTTCCCCTCCGGATACGGCGACGACGATTACCAGGACGAGGAAGAAGAAGAAGACACAAAGCCCGACAAGAAGCAAAAGAAGCTCTTCTTTGATCGACATTCACCCTGGGTCAACGAGCAGCTGGCCTGTGTGTACGACTATCTCGAGACGAGACTGACCGGTGGTGCGTCCCTAGACTACTCGCTCGTTCGTATATAAACGGATGACTCCCCTTGTACTCCTTTGTGGGCGACTTATTTTAACGTATTTGTTGCAAATAGTTATGCTGACCATCCTGTCGGCGACTCCAGCCTATCGTCAAGTCGTTGTCAATGGCTTTCAATGGGGTGAGAACCTGACAGAGTGGTTGACTGAGAAGACGCAGCTCTTTGAGGAGCAGCGATGCGTGAGTACATCTCGACACTCCCAACCACGCTGGCTAACATGTATAGCTATCTCTCGGTCTTCCTCGACTGACTCAACTCCTCAAGGCTTCTACTTATGAAGAGTGGCAGTGCTCCCTCGGCGAGGCAAGCAACCTCTGCCAGAGCTGTCTCGAAGAAGACCTGGAGGAATTCAACCGCGGCAAGAGACCCAGCGAGAAGCGCGGTGTATGGCGCGTAGCCGACATGGACCGTCTCGCGCAAGAGGTCGACGCTGACGACAACGTTACGGACGACCACCCGCGACAGATGTGGACAAAGGTATACTACGACCGGGTGCACGAGAGGTTCCGTCTAGGTGACCATGCCTTTGCACCCATGAGGTTTGTATATGGACTGAGAGGTATTGGATACGTCATGTGGGATGGTAAGAGGATGGAGGATGAGGTGTGCAAGGGCACTGTGGACAAGGTGTACAGGGGTGACACTGTTTTCTGAGCGTTCTTTGGTTCAGGAGTTGTTGCTTTCATGGGTTGCATTCTTCCCTTCTCTAGTGGATATTGGTTTTCATGGGGAGTCTGTACAACTAGGGTCATTTCAAATGCATGGGTCTGGCATCAGTGGCATAGGTATGGGTAAATTGCATCGCATAGCCACAAGTAACAATAGGAGCATACATTGGCATTTTACCTGGGTATCTCTCAATCGAGGCTTGGAGCTAAGAGTTGATCACGTCAAGGGTGGACAGGCGTAAGAAAATTATTTATTTTTTTATCCCCTCCGTCTTTTCCGTCTCTTGTCCTTACTATCTGGAGCGGTGGCACCATTGGCCTCTGTTTTGACCTTGGTCTTCCTCCTCTCTAGACGTTTCCCTGATGCTTCTGTGCCAAGCCGAGCTTCCCCCTTTGATATGATTCCACCGGACGAAATCAACAAGACGACCAACGTATGAACAATATCGTTTGCCTGCCGTTCCCTTCCCAACATGAGATCTTGACGAGCTGGCGATACTGGCTCAGGGGATACATGACGCACCCCAGAGAAGCAAACACCAGTGTGATGTTTGCTTCTCTGGGGTGCCGAGTCCTTCAAGTTGATATATAGAGAAGATGAGCGGGTGATACCCGATAACACTTGCTCTCCTCACAACGACTGGGACGAGGCCGAGCCAACCCCCATGAAGTGGGGGATACCTGGGAGAAATCCTTCACCATCCACCCCAAGAAGGGGTACCGTGGAGACTCGTTCCGCCATGTTGAATGCGCCATGGATACTTGCTCCCCTCATGACGACTGAGGCGAGACCGAGCCACCCCCCATGACTCAGGTGAAACCTGGACGAAATCTTCCATCCTCCACCCCAAGAAGGGGTACCATGGAGACTCATTCCCCGAGGTTGTCTTTGCTCCCACCACAGGCTAGTATTTGCTAGCCAACCAAGGCGACTTTTCCGATTCTCTTTTCATCAATGACGTCTCCAAAAGTGGCCATGCAACTTTTCTGATCATAAGAGCATCTCCATTGCGTCTCCTCTCGCCCCTATCTCCTGAAGCGCGGAGCAGGTCTAGCTGCAGGTGTTTTGCTGCCTTGATGAAGGTAGAAGATAACAGAAGATCAGCCTTTCTGGGTATGGACCTTCAGGAGCCGCAGAGGACTGAAGCAACCCATCCCATGATGGGTATGGAGAGAGTACGACCACCTTCTTTGCCGATAATCTTCTCATGGTTTGTATCCTCGGGGTTTTCCATCTATGAATCCACCGTGTTCCATGGAAGAAGAACAAACTCAGGCGTGCTTCGAGCACTTTGATGTCTTTTGTTGAGGCTAATCTCGCGGCATCACCTGCAGTCAGTGAACCTTCTCGGGCGGCTTATCACCCTCATCGGCTAAGCCGATTGTTGAGTGACATCTTCGTTGCGTCCTCCGTTGAATGCAACCCCCGGGGCTGGGGGCCGGCCCCATGGAATACTGAGGCCAAGGGGCCACCCCCATATGGTACCAGGGTTGAAGGGGCTGGCCCCGTTGAGTTCCGGGGCCGAAGGGGCCTGCCCCCTCGGTTACGGTATTGGGTTTTGATGCCGCCATGTATTGATAACTGTGTTCTTTGTTATTGTGGCCGATGGCCCCTTCCAGAGACGTTATTGATGACAAGAACAAGAAAGGGGCCGACCCCACAGAGTATCCGGGTCGAGGGCCGGCCCTCAAAGAGTGTTGGGGCCTTCAAATCCGAGGTAGACCCAGGGGCTTGTTGATCGAAGAAAAAGATGTAGTCAAGGCCACCGCCCCAGCTGCCTCTTGATCAAGACATCCGAAGAAGCGCCTGGGAATCTGAAGCAAGACGCCCCAAGTCCCCTTTTGAAGGAGTCAAGCTGACTGATACAATGCAACAAAGAAGGACTAGCTGCAAGCCGTCCAGGACGTCTTATGGCACTCGTCGAGGTGTTGTAGATGAACCCTTGAGCCGAGTTTGCCGTAGCTTTAGGCGAGCCTCTGGCGGCAGTAGATGACAAAAAAAGTGCGCGATATGTTGTGAGCGGTTCGTGGCATGAGTTGATGCTAGCCCAATGGGTTGATGCAAGCATGGTGCTCAAGGGAAGCGTATGATACTGGTCATTCCCGTTGTAAGGCCCATGACCAGATATAATTGTCCTCATTTAGGACGGGAAAAGAATTCCCAAGTTGTGCCTTGTCTGAGCTACAGGATTGGACAATCGTCTTCCGTGATCGTGTCCAAATCATATTGAGCCTCACGGATGGTTGTGGAAATGTCGTGTGCCATGCAAGAAGCACGTCGGTGAACTTGAGTAGCAGAACGAGGCCCAGCTCAACCTTCAGCCCTCCTCGTGATGCTCCAGATATCCTCAGCCTCATGGATTCGTCATTGGACCTTGAGGCAAGGGATACACATCTCCCGTGAAGATCCAGTCCAGGTCAAGCCCCATCTCAATATCAGCCGGGCCCGTTTGCCCCAGCAGCCCCTGTCGAAGCTGAGGCGGGGATACGCCGTGAACTTGGCCATTATCGAGTGAAGTCCGTGTCCGCTTCCGAGGAGCAGAGTCGGCCGCTGCTGTTGGTGAGGTCCGTCGTGCTCTTGCCGTCCGCCCGTGAAGCTCCCACTGCCGCTGCAACAGGACGAGAAAGTCTCTGGCCCTCTTGGCGCTCTCCCATGTAGCTCCCAGCTCATCTAGTGCCCTGAAGCAGGCACTCAGATGGAGACCAATCTCATTCTCACCTTGGCGTTGGTAGTTCGTCACGGAGGCAAAGATGAGCAGCAACGCCGCTGAGCATGTGATGCCAACGCCTTGAATGTTCATGCGGCGGAGTGCATAGCGTATCTCGTAGAGCTGTAGGAGTTTAGCAATGGCGTACGCTGATTCTACACACATCATGCGTGCGTGTGCCGCCCCAGGGCCCTGTGGAGGGAACGGTTGCACGTAAGTTCGTGACATCCATGGGCGGTGAGCGTGTATGATATTCTGGTGATATTGCATGCTGCGCCAATTTTAGCAGTGTCTAATATGTATGAACGGTATACTGACTGCAGTAGGATGACGTGTGGGAGGTATGGCGTCTCGCGGTCATCGAGATCGATTTGGAGTACAGTGGGCAAATCAGCCCGCCAGTTGAGCAGCTCTTCCACCGTCCGAACATTCATTTCTTGCAGGGTAGCGGCTGGGATCTTTCTGCTTCCATACCTGTGTCTGGGTCAGTGATGTTGAATCCGGACTGCCAGTGCGTCAAGCTCACAGAGCGTATCCAAGAGAAACCATTATGTCGCTGAGGAGGGTCCTTTGTCGATGCAGCTCATCTGTGTAGTCTGTAAGAGGTGTGAGCTCATCAAAGGACTTTTTGGAGACATATGGAATCCACTGTCCAGCCTTTTCGGGTCTGATGTCTCCGACAGGCTTGGCAACAGTGACGTCCTCCATGTTGATGCGGAACGGCCGTCCGAGATAGAATCCCCACATGCTGCGAATGCATTAGAGAAGGGCAGCCGAATATAGGGGAGGGACTTACTGGTCTACGGTATACGCTGCCCAGAAAATGTCGCGACGCAGATCCGCATACGCCTGAGTGACGGCTTTCTTGGCCACATACGGACTCAAGTCGACATGAAGAGCCATGTCAAAAGCTAGTCTCATAGCCATCCCTGGAACTAGTCAGTTCTGGCTCGTTTTCACTATAGGTTCACTTACCGCTATAAAGCCAGCCCCTCGCATCTCGTTTACAGCCAATGTCGTGGCTGCTGAGGACAACCATGGCCTGCACCGTCGCCAAGCAGGGACAGTCCAGTTCAATTTCAAGAAGTGCCTTGGCCCTGTCGGCAAAGAAGTCGGACAGGGATTTGGGAAACGTGACAAATGTTGGATGGTGTCGCGATTCAAAGGCAGCACCCAAGGAGCATCTCCACCAGTGTCAGCCACCTGCTACACAAGGGTCAAGAAGTAGACTCACATTGAGTTGAGCAACGCTTCCGAATAGTATTGCGTGTCTTCTCTCCTGTCGCGCCAGTTGATCCTCGCTTCCTCAAACATGGCCCGGTTCACGACATGGAAGGCTGCATCTTGCCAAGCAAAGTAGAGGTTGACAAGATGCTCCTCGAGGCCAGCGGGCACAGACTTGCCGATGCCAAGACGGTCGAGATATTCTTGCCCGTTATTCCGAACAGTGCGATGAACAGTGAGATTGTCGGGCGCGGGCATCTCGACAAGATTGAAGTTAGATGTAGGCCCGTAGTATCGCACCTGTCCCCCAGGTCCTATTTGCAGGGATCCGATGCGATCGGAAAGCTGGTCAACTAGTTCCTCGGTGCTTTCTGTGTCACTGATTGCCTCATCGGATCCTGGGCCGCTAGGTAGTTTGATTAAGTGGTGCTCGCCTGACCCGGGAGTCGGGAACGGAAGCATGCCGCCTATGGCGTCCGAGTCTAGGGCAAACGGGGGCTGGAAGTTGAAGTTTGGGTCTTCAGGATTGCTCCAAGTCCAAGAAGGTGGGTTTACTGCCAGAGAGCCCGAGACCTGGTCATCTGGAGTCGGGCGTCCGATGACTTCCAGGCCATCCAAGTCCCCTATGGCATGTGGAGGAGCCATCAAATCAGGCTGAGAGACGACAGCAACTTGTGCACCATCATCAACCCTATCCCAGACTGGCAAAGGCGCCGGGGGTGGGGGAAGTGATTCTATCGCGACATTCGCGTTTTGTTGATTCTGGCCCGGTGATTGGCGAGGAGAAGCGGTGCTGGTTGATGGCGCCCTCGCGGCATCTTTGCTGGCAAATGTGTGCATCAGTTTTAGATGGCCGAGTACCTTTGTGAGAGCTTCCTGTTCCTCCTTGGGCATAGGGGGAGGCTCAAGTGAATTTTGGCCGATAAAATTGCACAGCTGCTCGATGCGCCCAGAGAGAAGCTCGATGGCGACACGAAGAGAGAGTCTGCGCATAAGATAGTGAGCATGAGTGAATGCGACAGCGGGATCATGACTGACTTGCGCTTGTCATCACCTGCTTGGTATCGGCAATCCTTGTTTTTGTTTTTGCAGTTGGAGCATACGGGGGAAACTCCATCGCACTATAGAAGTCAGTTGAATCATGGTCATGAAATACCATCGTCGCGCTGCTTCTGATATCCGGTTAAAGACTCACCTTGACCTTGCTCTCGCGACATGGCACGCAGGCTGTGGTGACGTGCTTGCGGCGAGGCGGACCCTGCGCTGAGGATGGCATGATTCTTCTGGGATGCAGCTGCGCGATGCTTGACGCGCTCAAGATGAAAACGACTCCAGGATTAAGACCGAGACGAGGACAAGGACGTCTCGAGTGGGTTGAATAGAGGTTCAAGATTGGAGCGCCCAACTCCACCCAAGGTCAAGGTCAAGCAAGCAAGCAAGATTGATTGAGGAGAGGAGGAGCAAGGGTCGGCGTTAGTGGGGAATCGTGTGTGGGGGAATCGAGCTTTAGTCAGTTGGGCACATTGACCAGCCAAACAGGTTCGCACAACACGACGACAGGTTAGCTAACCACCAATCAAGTCTTGAACAAATTATTTTCCAGCCCTCCTTGAGATTGTTTCCTCTGTTGCAGGACAAGGTCTTTCAGACTCGCCATGAAAGAGTAAGCCAGATCGTTGGTGGTGAGAACGGTTGGAGGAAGGAAATGGATGCCATGGACCCGATGCAGCATGTCGTCGTAGCGGCCAGCCCCAGGGCCTTGGGTTAGTTATGAGAGCACTGGCAGCACGGGCTTGCTTGAACAACATCTGAACAGGTCACCGCCACCCCTGGAGCGTTAGTGGCATCATTTTCTTGAAAGAAATTCAAATCAACTTGTAGAGCCCCGAACTTCTTCTTCAAACCCTTTAGGATTTACCGAGCTATGTAAATTAGTTCGTTTACGATGTCTAACCCGAGGATTAAAGGCGCACCTCTACCTAAGTAGGTATGTTGAGCACCCTGGCCTACCCTACGTCAGACCTTGGGATTCTGAGGGCACCCGCGACGCACGGAATTATTGTCTCAATCTTTGTAGTCTTGAACAATACGGGTCAGGGTCATGTAAAGAAGTAATATGTTCAGATAAATATATCAGTAGATATGCAAGATATCTACGGCCTGTAGGTTTTAAACGGATGCGAAGCTATCACCGAGGCTAGGATTTTGAAACAAGATCAGAGTCAACTTTCTTGGAGGAGGGCTGGTAAAGTCCTTCTGGGACATGGAGGAAGGAAGGAAAACCCGTTTTCGGGTCTTGATAGCGAAGAAACCCTTCCCGATCATTATCAAGGCTGGCTCTTAAGTATGAGACGAGTCTCGACGAGCTATGGCAGTTTACTTGTGTGAAAAACTGCCGAGGGTGGTAAGTTGCGCAAATTGATGCTTACACACTATTACGAGAATTCAGAGGAATTCAGTGGTTGCGGCCCGCGATCCCTGTACTTGTTCAGCTCCAACTTGAAGCCAAAGCGGGTCCGACAAGTCGTGAGGAGCAAGCCATCTTCGGGTGCAAGTCGAGGACTGTCCGGGACAAAGCACTGCTGGCCACGGCTGCCATAGATACAACCGAAAGTTAAACTTTGACAAGCAAGTTCATCCTTTAGTCGGGCGCATCGGCACTGGATAGTCCAACGCTCAAGCGAAGTGGAAGGGCGCTTTAGACTTTGAGACAGGACTCGACTATTCGTGCAGTCTCCGGTGTGGGCCAGGACGTGAGGCTCGCTGGGAAGCGGCGCTTGGTCCAACCGTAGCTATTAGTAGGGAGTGAGGTTGAAGAGTTCCTGGTTTTCCGGTCCCAATGGTTCGGTGGGCGCAATCACCCAAAATTTCTCCTGATGCCGTCGAGGAGATAATTGCATGGCATCCACCAAACAACCTGATGTCGAGTTCACCCACCTCTAAGCTTGCCCTGAGAATGCAGACGATCCATTTTCGCCTAGGCCATATTGAAGCCGAAGGGCTTCTGGCATTGGGCTCGTTCCTGGCAGCATCAAGGAGAGGGCCAAGGATACCATTTCGAGGATAACTGACGTGGTCGTTTTGACTAGGTTTCGCGGTTTCTGACGCCTTTCCACAAGTCGGTCCACGGTCAACAGAAAGGATGTCGACATATGTGGGCACAAATGCGAGAAATCTCTTGGAATGGCGGATACATGTCGTCCGTGGCCTCTGTACGCTGTTTCGCCTAATCAGGGAAATATCTCGCTTTGCCAAGGCGATGCTCATGTCATCACTATCGTAAGGAAGTCGTAGAGGAGACTTCATAGAACGGACTCGTATCGGGCTCAAGGGTGCGCGTGCTTGTGCGTTAACTGGGTATTTGCTGGTGTTGTTGACAATGTGAATGTTTTGTGATGCATGGTGCTCTTTCTGTCAATCTGCGATGGCCTCGGCTTCCGACTTTTCCTGAAAATCAAGGCACCAAGCAAACGGCGGTTCCGACGACGGCGTATTGGTGTCCCATGATGGACTGTGGATTCACTTCTTCCTGAAACGAAAGAAAGAAAGAAAGAAGAAAGAGGTGAACGATCTGGCCATGCTTTGTCAGATCGAGAAGGGCAGCTTGGCCTCCCCATTGAATTCCACCTTTTCAACGGCGGCAACGCAGCGAGTAGGCGTGGCATGAGCCGGCCGGGATCCGTCGGAGCTTGGAGAAAAAAAGGCCATCATGGTGGCGGGATGGATGGAGCAGGTGGGTTTAGTTTGGAGCTACGTAACTACCTGATTGAGACAGCTTCCGAAGCAGACGGAGAATGAATTCTGGCCCAGAATGCATCTATTGTGCTTCAAAGAATAATTTAGTCAAGGTGTAGAGACAATGAATGTCACATCAAGAATGGTTATCCGTCTAGAGTATCATCAACCCTCCATGTTCTGTACAGCATCGCAAAGAGTCAGTCAGTCTGTGTGCCACATGTTCATGAGATGTCAACACGGCCCGGTCTAGATCCGGACCAGCATCTCCAGAGCATCACTTAAAGAACCTGCCACCTGCTCGCCCTGGATTGGAGCGCAAGGAAGTCGCTAGAAGAGCACCCATTCTTCATGACAAAACCCAAGGTGGGGGGTAGAAAAGAATCCATCATGGGAAACGCGGTTAGAGTAGAGGTTCCTGGAGACACGGACAACACAGCGATCTGAGGGTTATTCTCATCCATGGGAAAAATACTCCACATTTCCCCAGATGCCGCCAGGCCAATGCCTCGTTCGCTTCCATTCCAGAAACAGCAATTGAACCACATGAACCCCTCGATTCCCGACAGATGCCGGCTGTTGCGTCGCCACTAAAAGCCGGCGGCGGCGTCGACCTTCCTTCCAAACTGCCTCCGGAGCCGAGCGAGGTTCCGGCCCGGTTCCGGTTCCGGTCTGCGGGTTTCGAGTCCCGCGGGACCTGACCATGATTCTTTTTGAGGCTGTCTCAGAGGTCACCCTCACGCTCACGCAGTAGGGTCGCACTGCTTTTCGCCAGACCCCCCGACCTCGGGCGGCTCAAGGTACACCCCAAAGGTGAGCCGTATGGGGCTATTGATCATCTCCATGGGCGACGGCCTCGATTGACTGGTGCTCCATTGACCTTGACGGCGTAGACGCGCCTTCCTCCGGCGGGGTCGAAATTCTCACGCGGCCATGTGACGTCTGCCCGTTGGGGTAGAATACCTATCGACGCGCGAGCTCTTGGGGCTTTAGTAGACCCGATCTCTCGAGCTTTTTTCTCTTGATTCTTCCTCCACATCTTCTCCTTCTCTCTCTGTCATCTTCTTGTATTTGGCGATTTTTCATTTGCTTCTCCAACACAGACACAATGGCTGCTGAAACCTACCACAAGGAGGCCCTCGCCGGTGTGAGTTGCCCCTCACTCATGAAGCTTTTGCTTGCTGCCCCTCACCGAGATCACGACCGCTGACCTGCAATCGTCAACAACAGCTCAAGGACTCTAGCCTGTTCATTCAGGATGCCTTCATCGACGGTCAATGGGTCTCCAAGGAGAACAAGTTTGACGTCTTTGAGCCCTCCACTGCCACCGTCCTCGGCAAGGTCGCCAACTGCGCCCTCGAGGACTTCCAGAAGGCCATCAAGAGCGCCGATGTCGCCCAGACCAAGTTCTTCGAGACCACAACTGGCGCCAGCCGAGGTGCCCTTCTGAGGAAGTGGTACGAGCTGGTCCTCGCCAACCAGGAGGATCGTGAGTGATACTGCCTTTCTAACGACGGCTCTCAGGCTAACAATACCAAGTCGCCAAGATCCTCTCCCTCGAGAACGGCAAGACCCTCCCTGAGGCCCAGGGCGAGGTCATCTACGCCGCCAACTTCATCTCGTGGTTCGCTGAGGAGGCTACCCGCTCTTACGGTGTCACCATCCCCTCGTCCTCCCCTCACACCACTCTCATGACCATCCGCGAGCCCGTCGGTGTCTGCGGTATCATCACCCCCTGGAACTTCCCCGCCGCCATGATC
>SSHR01002760.1:0-12769 GCA_006518225.1 Fusarium neocosmosporiellum
GCCACCCGGTTCTGTTACAATAATACGCTGAAAACGAGCTGCTAGGTGAGAGATTTAGCTAAATACCATAGTCGTCCGACTAGGCGGAAGTATAGTAAGATCGCAAAGGGGTTAGAAGCTTTAGAGATGAAGGTGGCCGTTCAGAATGGGCGGATTACTAGCCTCGAAGAGCAGATGGCCTAGCTGCGGCGAGGGAGGAAAAGAAGGGCGGTATCGAACCCGAACCGACGATTTATGGATCTAGCCGAGGTTCTAGTGGCTGGAGAAGCTCTTTCTAACTCATAGGAGGCACAAATGAAGGCGGATGTGGATGAGGTCGAGTCGGTGATCGAGGTGGGTGTAATGTCAGAGGACGAAACTGAGGAGATAGGGGTTGAAAGAAAATACTGCCAGCGCACACGTAGCGGTCGGGAGGTCAAAACCACGCAGAGAGTAAAATTTGATTAATTTTATAATCTCTTTACTAACTTCGATTTTGATTGACAACGTGATGTGTTTTTATGTACACCAAAATATAGATTTTATATGGGAGGATTGAAATTTTGGTTATACATTAGGTGGGGGTACCCACTAGGTGGTCGTGGATGATATATATAGCTGTACAAATCCTCGGATCATCCTCAAGCATGCGTGTCTGTTGGAGGATGGTCAAAAAGCCGAGTTCCGTCCTAGGACTCCCAGAACCGTGGTCCCAGTGACTGACTCCTGTATGACGCCTGTGAAATCCCTACATATCCTTCGTGCCTTAACCGTCACTTGTTAGATGGAAAGGCTAATTATCAAGCACAAATTTCAAGTCCTAGCCACATATTAGAATCGATGGCTTGAAGTATGACGAATAGCTGCCGGTACTTACATCAAGCTCCTCATCCTGGGTGTCTGCGTGGCCGTCCAGTGAAAACTTGGCCAGGCCGCTCTTCTTCTTCTGAAGCGTGAGGATGTTCTGAGACAGACTTCAGTATTAGTTTGCCAGCGTAACAATTTCGACTTGCCTCTTCCACGGTGTCCTGGGTAATGTATTTCACAATCGTGACCTTCCGCGTCTGTCCCATGCGGAGAGCTCTCCCAATTGCCTGTTGCTCGATGGACGGGTTCCACTGGGGTTCTACGATATGGACGCGATTAGCTGCCGTTAACGTGAGGCTGCATTGGAGTCAGCATGAAAGACCATTGCGGATGGGCGCTGGAGGTCCCTACCCAACGGCACCTGTTTCAATGGACAACAGCAACACAGGAATGCTGTTGTTAGGGTCGGATTGGAACTCTGATAGCCTCTGAGAGCGGTCAGAAATGCCAACTTGCCCGTCAATTCGGCGGCACTGAATTCGTCGATCAGTAAGCATTCGCTCGAGAATATCCAATGTTGATCGCCAAGCCGTGAAAACGATGCTGTAGATTAATAAGCATTTATTGTAACAGAGACATGAATAATTAGTGACGTACTTTTTGGATTCTCGAAGAGATTCGACAATGTTTTGAATCACTGCAGAGAGCTTTGTAGAGCCGCTGGCTGGACCACTCTCTGGTGTATCCCACATGACAGGGGTTGCAGGGCTGGATATCCGACCTGGAGACTCCATAGCTGACAGTGAACGTGCTGGAGAAACCGAAGACTCGTAAGTTGTCAATGGTCTCAGCAAACCTCTACTTCGATCTGCAAGAGCTCGAGAGCATTGAGGACAGGTTTCGAGGCCATCCAGGAACGTTGCTGTCTCCTTGGCATCTCCACAACAGAATTCGCAGAGCAGTTCATCACATGTGGAAACAGTCAGGGTACCATGATTGCAGAGCCTGCGGAGCCTCATGATGGTGGTGAAGAGGATGTTGTACTTCTTGATGCCCGACTTCTTGCTGGCCATCCTGTCGAACTGGGCTCGACAGTCTGCGAGGATCCCCTTGTATAGCTCCGCCTCCTCCGGGGAAAGTGTGATCTTGACCTCTTTGGTCTCATGGGGAGGAAGGTTTAAATGCACTTCGCCTCTGCGGAGGCAAATGGCTCTGAGGAGGCATTTCAAGTTTCTGAACCCAGCATGAGGATTTTGACTTATGGGCTCAGCAATGTGTTGGTCAAAAAATGAACGCTTCTCAAAGAGCTGAAGGCGAAGAAATTTGAGAAGGGAATGCAAGTCATCCAGAGAATTCTGAATGGGGGTACCAGTCAAGCACCATCTTCTCGAGGCCTGAAGACTGTTTAATGCCTTGAACCTTTGAGTTGACGCGTTTCGGATGTAATGTGCTGCAAGCTGAGTTAGAAATTGGAGTTCCAAGATGGTAGAGAATGCGATTTGATGATCAGAGTTCCTGAAGCGTGCTCCTCACCTTCATCGAGCACGATTCTGAACCAAACCAGGTCCTGGAGAATCTGCCGTCCCTTGGAGTCAGCCAAAAGGGTTGGGTAAGTTGTCAAGACAATATCATAGTCAAGGAGACCCTCAGCTGTTTTGGCTCGATGATCGCCATGGAATATTGTCGTTGTTAATGCTCCTGGTGTCAAATGTCTTGGTTGAGAAGCGAGTCAGAAATTGGTGTCGTCATATTGTAATGGAGCAACATACTTTTCCATTTCAGATCCCCACACCATCATGACCTCTGGAACAGTGTAAGCAGATACACTGGGGAAACTAGAGGATATTGAAAAAAGGATCGTTTACTCACGGTGGGATGGTGCGACGATCAAGGTTGCCCTTGTCAGTCGGGGAGATGAAGAATCTTGATTTGCCTCAAACTCCAGCGCCGCGTGCTTTGAACAAGCCATAGCCGCCAGAGTTGTCAGTGTTTTCCCCAACCCCATGGCATCAGAAATTATCCCTCCTAGGCATATGTCTGGAGCATTTGGGCGGAACCTGGTAACCGCACGTTAGGTTTGAGAATAGAAGAGGCCCTGTTGCTTACTGTGAGCCAATCAAAGCGCAAATGTCAGAGATCACTGAGTGTGAGAGGTTCTGATCCTCCCTCGCTAACATGAATCTTACACCATCTTTTTGGTGACTGGAATGAATATTTGTTAGTTGGCGACTCAGGCCTACAGAAGAACAACTGGAATTTCGATACCTCTTGAGTGAGCTCAAGATCAACCCTTGTGCGGCTGTGTCGCTCTCCATTGATGGGAGGGCTCCTGTGCAATCAATGGATGCCAAAAGAGCGTCAAGTTCTTGAATGACTTGCACGGACTTGGTGTTTGTCTTTGCCGGACCGATGTGCTCCCTCATATCCACGATTTTGTCGTCAATGCAGAAGAAGTGCGGATTAAGGTATTTGATACCAGCTTCCAGAAAACAAGGGTGCTGGAGATAGCCAGATGCAGCTGCGAGCGCGTCTCCCACATCGTCAATAAGTTCTCTAGGTCCAATGATATTGACAGAAATGTCGATGATGCGATTCTTGCGGGTTCTTCCACCAAGAGCTGACAAGGGGATTATAGCTGTGACGGACAGATCCGAGAACTGTTCCAGTGACTGTAGTTGTCTGGCCGTAATCTGATCCAGGATACCGAATTGTCGCGTATGAGTCCCGGTGGCTTGAATCAAGAGATAATCCTCCTCGTCGGCAACAAGCTCGAACACCTGGAACCGACTCCACGGTAGTTGGGAAATGGGCGACAAGGCGGTAACATCGACCCTTGCCTTTGCATCGCATAACTTTGGAACGAGACTGTCAGTCAGGTGTTTGCAAATTTGGAGTAGTTTGTAAACATTAAAGGTCGGATCACTGTGGTCTGAGTCCATCGACCTAGATGAGGGAACAGACGAACGTACGGCACCACAACATATTCTTTCGCTTGGAATCGGTGTCCCGCCTTCTGCCATGGAAATATCGTCATCTGGCTGATGTGTCCTATAGACACAGTTAGTCAAGTGAGAGTTAACAGAGGCGTTGTGAGAACTTACTCAACCAGATCCTGGAGGCAGATTCAAACTCGTTTCGGGGCTGGTGCGTCGTCCAAAAGTGCGTCGTCCGCGACATGACTCTTGCTGTTTCTTTTGCATAGCTTCAGCATGATGGCAAGTTGCTGGAAGAGGAACCACTTTGCATTGTCAAAGGGAAACGCACGGAATGAGACTGAAAAGAACAGTGATGCTCAGCCTGGCTGAGAGCCCTGGAGTATGCCTCTACGCAGCACTCACAGAGGGGCTATGCAATTTAGACCTGGGCATGGTCGGGCACTCATGCATGATCTGCACCAATCAACGATTCAAGGTGGTTCAGGCTCAGCCCCCTCGTTGAGCCAACCTCAAGCCACGCAGGAGCTCGCCAAAGCCGAAACTCGCTTGGGCGAAGGTACATAACGGTACCTGAAGCCCTCTCAACTGCTTCGCCTCTCTCGACATCCTTCCATTTCACGCCTGGGGTTGCATTTCTTTGTCTTTATCCCAACATCAGATACCAGTAACGACTGGAATTTGGCATGCTGCACTTAACATCAGGGTCCAGGTTACGCATCAATGGCCACCTGCTCGAAAGATGCCTTTGCAAAGGCCTTGAGCAAGTTCAGAGGTACTCTGACCAGCCAGCAGCAGAGCGACTTTTCATTCAGCAGTCTTCAAGACGTTGAGGCGTGTATTCAGAGCATACAGAGCCGGTACGGTCCCGAGAAAAAGCTACGGAATTTGAAACGGCTGTCCAAATTTCTCGAAGGAATGAAGCAAGTCGAGGAACTTGTCATCATCTTCCTCAATGTCCACGAGGTCGTAGCATTTGTTTGGGTATTCGACCACTCCCTTTAGCGTGCCTAGAATTCAATTAACTGAGCGCATACAGGGCCCTATCAAGTTCGCTCTCATGGTAACTTCAATCTACTCATTGAAGAATTGACTAGTGCTGAATGTGATCAAACAGATGGTGGGAAACAGACTTGAAACTCTCGAGGCTCTGCTGGACACGTACGTCGAGATTGGCGAGGTAATTCCCGGCCTGCGCCAATACGAGCAAGTGTTTAAGAACTACCCTTGCGTGAGAGAGGTGCTGGAGCGTTGCTTCTACGATATTCTCGAGTTTCACAAGCAAGCTCTCGAAGTGTTTACAGCAACAGGTCGGGCAGCCTCAAGCATGGATGGTTTGAGGCGGCTAACTCGTGTGCAGGATGGAGGAAGTACTTTGATTGCGCGTGGAACACGTTCAAGACTCGCTGCAAGCCCATCATCGACAGTTTAAAGCGCCATAGAACACTCCTGTCCGACGAGAAGCTCACTGCCGCAATCGCCGAAACCCAACAATCCCGTCGCGACATCCAGAAGCTTGGCGATGCCGTCGAGGGTAGATTCATGGAACTGTCGAAGCAATGGAAAGATGAATTTGACAAGAGAGCAGCCAGAGAAGCCCAGGACATGCAAGAATCCCTGGCGCAGAAAAAACGCACGATATCTTCACAACTCTCGCCAGGAAATTACGAAGCTGATCAGCAATTGGCTCTATCCCAGTGCTTTTCCGGTCATTTAGCGGACTGGGTCTTCAACGATAAGCGTTACAAAGAATGGAGCTGCAGTGACACTTCATGCAGAGTGCTCTATCTACTGGGGATGCCAGGAGCAGGTTAGTTTTTGATCCTAGAATCACAACAGTACGGGAAAGAGGCACTGACAACTACGCGGTAGGCAAAACTACGCTCACCTCACACATCATCAGCCGTCTACGCTATAAGAGAGACAAGTCAAAAGGCCCGCTTGTCTTCTTTTACTTCAAGAGTCGCGAGGAAAATAAGAGGTCGATGAGCGGCATGCTGCGTGGCCTTCTGGATCAGCTCATCCACCAACAAAACAGTGCTGTCGATATTGTGCGTCAGAGGTGGTGCTCAGGGAGCGAATCTGAGTTCAAAACTGTCACAACACTCCAGGAACTGGTAGAAGATTGTCTACTGACACCACAAGGTGGGACCATTGTCCTCGACGGGCTGGATGAATGTCAGGATGGCGAAAGCAATTCTCAGGATCCCCAGATGATCATTGACTGGATTCAGAACAGGCTGATCCCAGAGTCCCGGTTACAAGGTTCCTGTATTCGAATTCTGATATCCAGCCAGCATGTTGACTTCCTTGAAAAGGAGTTGGCCAGACACCCTAGCATCACGCTGGACCAAGACGAGGGCCACATTCGCAACATTGATGCCTATGCCAAGTCCAGAGGGTTGCACATTGAGCACAGATTCTCTCTGACCGAGGACAGGAGAGACGCCATTGTTGAAAAAGTGTCATCTGCTTCATATGGTAGAGGATTACTGCATCTTGATTAAACGAGGTGGTCATTTTGCTGACAACATATGCTAGGCTTTTTCCTGTATGCAAAGGTCGTGTTTGATAATCTCATGCTACAAGGCTCTGAAAGCGAACTCGAGGAAGAGCTTGAGTCGAAGAACTTCCCAGATAATCTTGATGCCGCGTAAGCCCCTTCCACCAACCTTTGTTATAGATTTTGCTCATGTTGTGACGTATGAAATAGTTACGAGCGTGTTGCCATTCGTGTTCTTGACCGTGGAGGACGATCCAAGCGGGCTGCTGCTTTGAAGATCTTGAAATGGATGACATGTGCACCCAGACCTCTATGCTGGAGAGAGATTCAATCCCGATTTTGTATCGACGTTGAGCTCGGAAAATCCCTTGTCGAAAATCACCGGGTGGATAGTTGCAAAACCCTGTGCAGTTCGCTGGTGGAAGAAGACACACAAGAGAGGGATGGGGAAGTACGAGACCTTGTCGTGAGACTCGTTCACAATACCGTTGGAAAGTATGTGGAGGCTTTATCTCTATAAGATGAGAAGGAAATTCCGATGCTGACCATCTATTCTTAGATATCTTGTTCACACTGGTCGTATCAATCTCATGGATGCGCATGCTGAGACAGGCCTGTTCTGTTCTCGTTATCTCACCTCCCGGCCCTTCCAACCAGGACTACGAGCTGAAGCCATACAAGGACTTGGTCTTTCAGGATACTATGGATTCTTGGACTATGCCTTCGAATTCTGTATTCATCACCTGTCCCTTGCTCTCAGTGGTTCCGAAAGCCTACCGACTGGCTCGACATCCAGGCTCTTACCCTCTGCAACTGACGCATCTCGATCCTACGACATGCTGAAAGATACTTTGCGGAAGGAGCAGGTCACCCTTTCGCTTCTCCAAGATGCACTCGAAACATGGTCTGAACGTGGCAACCAGATGGAAGAGCAGATTCTGGTCATCCGAGATGCCATAGAATCCATTCGCATATCAGACCTAGACGGGCGTACAAGATCCATTTTCCTGCAGCTCAATGGAACTCCTTGCTTCAAATGCCCCAAGCCAGGATGCCACAACTTCAACAATGGCTTCTCGATTCGGCGGGCCCGAGAGGCGCATGTCAAAGACCATGATCGACCCTACAGATGCTCAACTCAGGGTTGCTATGCGGCCATCACTGGATTTCGGTCCCAGTCTGAACTCTCAGCCCATGTCGAGCACGAACATCCGGCACCCGAATCTCCAGTCTTGTTCCGAAGCACGAAACAGAAGAGACAGACTAGCATCTTCAATGCCTGCATCAAAGGGGATCTGGATGCATTAGAAGCTTGTCTGGATCGAGGAGTTGACATCAACTCGCCAAGACGTGGACTAACGCCGTTGGTTATTGCTGCAAGACATGGGCACCATCTCATTTGTCGCAAGTTGATCGAGAATGGGGCTGCCCAAGTCTTCATGCTTTGGGAAGGTTTTCTTTACAAGCCCACGCGCATGACTGACGACCGAACTGCAATTCTCGAGGCAATAGAGCAAAAGAACTATGGTCTTTTCTGGATGCTCGTAAACACCGCAAGCAAGCAAACAAAGGACGAGTTTGTACAGAGCAACATCTTCGACTGGTACATGGAGAGCGCGATTGCTTCGTGGGATGATGAGATACTTGAAGGCTTCCTTTCTCTAATTGACCAGAACTCATCCTCCCAGATGCGAGAAGATCTGTGGCCAGTTTCAATACTTCACAAAGTTATTTCAACACGAGCATCGCTTTCGAAACTCGAGCTCGTCCTGGATTGGGCCACTTCGATTACCACCCAGACGGCAATGAACACCAGCAGCCAACGACATTCGTCCTTGTCACCAAAGTCGATTGCGGCCAGTGGCGGTTCAAGACTCGAGAAGCGCTACGATTTATTGCGGTTTGATCCCACGAGAAAAAGCCTTCTTCATGCCGCGACCAGGAATAAAAACCTCCCCGCCGTGCGCTTTCTCCTGCACCACCTGAAACACGAGGATATCTGTGCAATCGACGGTCATGGTAACACACCGCTGCATGAATCTATCCGTGAAGGCAATGGTTGTACAGAGATTGTAGAATTGTTGACGGATGCAGACAATGGTGCCGCGGCAAACTTGAAAGACTCAAAAGGCCAGCTACCACTTCACATGGCATGTGTGCTTGGCTATGCAGAAATCGTGAAGCTTCTGGTCAACCATACTAAGGATCTCAACGCAGAGGATAATTTGAGAAACACGCCGTTGCTCTACGCAGTGCAGAATCTAAGAGAACAAGCAGCGGAACTGCTTCTGGAGTCGGGGAGAGTTGATCTTATGAAGCAAGATCTGTGCGGGAACACGGTTTTTGACTACGTACTGCGTCTTGGAGATGACTTGACCCTTAAGATTTTACCCTATCATCGATCGTTTGTCCCTGATACGACCCAAAGTCGGAGCTTTGGGAGGAACGCGTTGATACGTTGCATTGAGCTTCAGGACTGGAGGACCCTACATTCTATTCTTGAGCGTCCGGAAGCTAACCAGTATGCCGCTGAGCTTGACTTGGGTGTCTCTGATATTCTCAACTTGGAAAAAAACGTTCCTTTGAGGGTAATCCGCAAGCTTCTTGTGTGCGGACATCTCAAGGCAGCTCGGGTCTGTCTTCAGCTCCGAATGGTAATGGCACCTGTGCCTTACGCATACTCTCTGTGGCACTTGGCCGAGCAGGAGGATAATGCTGAAGTCCGAGCATTGGTGCTCCTTCAAGTTCAAGTACCTCAGGCTTCTTGGGACGAGAAGTTGCCTGAAGTGAAGGAGTTGTTGCGAGAAGCTTCCCCTGATGATGACTTGATGCGTCTTTTGAACAACAATGCGGATGCCTGCCGAGTCTTGGCTTTTCAAACAAATGCTCAGAATGACTTGGAACTGAAGGCGCTGTTGGAAGAGAAGGTGCGATTCGGACAAGATTAATTGGCCTTAAAAGATTGAATCTAGGATTTCTTACTTTTTCTTTTCTGGTCATAGCTCATATCAATTCACACAACAGTTCCAAGTCGTGGCTTTGATCGAGCTTATAACACGCATCAAACATAGGACGCTGCATTGATTTCTATGGGAAAACTGCAAACTTGTCTATTAAAGACCACAAGCCTCATGAAAAGTTATCTACTTAGCAAAAAACGTCAGTTTGACCTGGACTATAACGCAACCCCGTGATAAAGCAAATCCATGCCCAACCAAGTCCATGATATCTGGAATGCATCAAACCAGGACAAGCTTTACTCGTAAGTCAACCGTGTCAAACACATCGGGCATGAGTGTTGATCCATCTCTATCAAACAGTTGAGCCACACCAACCCTCCTCCAAAGCTCAGCCGACGGCGACATAGCGTCGAAGTATCGCTCAACAATAACACCATTCCAGTGGGTGTCGACGCCAATATGCATATAGCGGAGCTCTGAGGTGCCAGGAGATTGTCCAGAAGACTTCGAGTCCAGCCTGCCATGGGCAAACACCTTTTCCATAGCCGGCACATCGTCAATATCCCCATCCTCCACCTCAAAATCTCCCTTGTCATCACAAAAGAGGTTAAAATACTTCGAACACCCGTTAAGTTGCCAAGGCAAGGGACTTAACGGCTGAATATCCAGCCCGAAGGGTAAATACCGTATACCTGCTATTAAACTATTCTGGGGGAACCCCTTAGATCCCCCTTTCGACTGCGGCAGTAACCAGCTGTTAAAACCACTTCAAACCTGTAGTAAGGGAGTTGACTGATAGACATAGGGGTCCCTCTACCACTTCCTGTCAGGCCCAATCAACTTTTTACCGTATATTGAATTCCCCATTCCCTGTAGCTTATAGCAACACAGATCGTTTAGTCAATGCAGCGTGGTGGATACGGCGGATCGGTCAGCTGTTGAGCCAGACGGCGTTGTTGGTCAGCAAGGCGCATCTGCATCCCTGCCTTATAGTTAGCCACAAACCCAGGACATAGGGAACGCAGGCATATAAACCTTCAGTGGACGTGTGATTATAGAGGCTCTGACGATCGAAAGGACCCTCAAGGAACTAATGCCGGCCTGGAAGTCGCGTGTAGCGAGGTCAGTAACTATTCGATCTTTCGTTAGGCTCTGGCATTTGTGAACTGTGATAGCAAATGCCACGATCAGGGGGAACTGGGTGCGAGTGCAGGTCTCGTTGCCCACTAGGAAATCACGCGTGATTGGAAGGATGGGTACGATTCTCCTGCCATCGTTAGTTGTTAGATACGGCGGTCCATCGTAGCTATCGAAGTCCACCATGATAACGGCCGGGGGGTCTTCCCATGGGTTGGCGCCTTCATTCCAGGCGACATCATATTGTCAAATGTAAATACACGAAACGGAGTCTTATTGGCCTTAACCACTGCTCAAGTCAAGGGGACGAAGGTCCCAGTCATATACACAAGAACGGTGCCCATGTGGGTCGGGACGCCTCCTCGGCTGGAGCGGAATATCGTTTGACACATATATCGTACCCTGGGCGCCATTAACTAGGCTAGCTGGTTGCCATAAATTGGTTGTGAGCATTACCCTGGCGCCTCTAGCAACAGGAAATTTGTTGGATAGATTGCCAGCATGGTCGCTTGACGCCTGCCCCGCGCCGTTGCCCTGATTCTTTGCCTCCACCTGTATCTGAGGTGCACCATATGCTCGTAATTGTATTCGTTGACGCGGGCCTTTGTAGAATACACCCGCATAGCGGCCTTGAATCTGTCAACCTCGCTCTGCGTTAGCTTGGCCTGCACACGACTGCTAAGGAGGTTCCAGGAAGGTATAGATAACTTAACTTCACGCAGTTCTTGCAAGGCCTGACGGAACCGGGCCTGATCATCGCCAGTCTGGCGCTGTACCGTGGTCAGGAAGACGGTGCGGTCAAATAACCGGTAGGCCACCTGTCCTCTCCTTTCCAACAAAGACAGGCTGGTGCTAGTCGAATACAGGGGCTTTTGCCGGACTGGTGGTAACTGGAAGAAATCGTCCACAAGCAAGACGCTCACACCACCAAAGAACTGGAGGCTACGCTATGGAAAGGCCTGCCGCAGGCGGGAATCGATCCGCGCCAGCTACTCAAGCCCTAGCATGCTCTTTTCATCAATAACGAGGTATCTGACGTGCCGTAGGCGGGACTGAAGGGCAGCTGTGTCGGCTGGGGGAAGGTCGGTAAAGGCACCACCTACTGGGAGACGTAGCAACGAATGTATAGTGCTGCCCTGTATCTGGTTACTCGCAACGCCTGTTGGCGCTACGCGGCAAATAGGGCTAGGATTCGGTAGGGCAGCCGCCTGAAGATGGGAGGAAAGCACCTTGATAAGGAAGGACTTGCCTGTACCACCACCACTGTCAACGTGGAGAAGGATTTGAGTAGGATTTTGCGCCTGAAAATGGCCCATGAATGTATCGTACACAAGCCGTTGTTGTGGGTTAAGCTGGTCACGCCAGTGAGGGCTAATGTATGTATGTATGTATGTATATTTTTCGTCCGGGGGCCAATGGGCCCGAAAAGCCCCCTACTGGGGCACAGGACATGCTAAGCTAGGGGGATCTATATATGACTTTTCTGCGAAAACCGATAGCAGACCACACTATCCAGCATATCATCGGCACAAACGGCGCATCGTATCGAGCCTATTACCCGTCAGCGGGATGACCAGGCGCGGCTTAGAAATAGTAGCCGCAAGATAAGCCTATGACTAGGACGGCCATATTGGGGCCATAGGCGTGCGTGGTCACGGTTAGATGGAGGGCGTTGCGGTATCCCCTATCTAGCTGAGCCTAGGTAGAAAGAAGAGGTAATAAAAGAAAAGAAGAGAGGATAAAAGAGAGAAGAGAGCGAGTGCGTCTTAGGTCGGTTACGTCTAGTAACGAGGGTAGATTTTTCTAAAGAAGGCGCTTGCTTTAGATAGCTTATTAAACTTGGTGAAGTCTTTTCTTATTGCCAGGTTGACTACTATATTCGGCGAGGGTGCTAGCCTTATCTAATGGCGCTATGGTACCTTTCTATAGTAGAAGATATAGTCTGGTATTTTCTATTAGGTATATAAGTAGATGACTTATGCTTTGCTATACTTAAACCTCTTATAGTATGCGATAAAATCCCTATAAAGAGACCTTGCTATAAGTAGATAGTATAAAACTACGCGTGAGAGCGAGAGCTTTAGCAGGTATACTAGGGTCGCCTTGAGATTAAGTCTCTTATATTACTTAGGGGAGGCGGTAGATTATTAGGTTTTAAATGCTTCCTTTAGTTTCTATCTTATAACCCTTTATAGGTATATTAATATTAGCTAAGTGCCTTTAGGCTTAAGCATTAAAGATATTACTTTTATTAGTTTATTAGCTTATTTATTGCTAGGAATATTAATATAACATACATAATAAGCATACGCCGCATCCAAGTATACGCCGCACTTTTCTTATACCCTCAAGTTAAAAACCATAGTAAAAACACTATAAACCATTTAATCAATTAAAACTACTCGCTATACTCTTCCCCAGACGTCTCAATCACTACCTGACAGGTCCTT
>SSHR01002761.1:0-19143 GCA_006518225.1 Fusarium neocosmosporiellum
TGCTAAGGCGATTGAGAATATAAAGAAACATCTAGAATCTGAAGGGCTACAGGAGGATTTAGCACCTGATAATATACCTAAGATAAAGGTGGCTTCATTCTGGGACTGGGCAAAGGTCAACGATGAGCGACTCGAGGTGATGGCTGGGCAACATCGAATAGCGGCCCTCAAACAGTATGTGGAGCAGAAGAGCTCTCCGCCGGACGAGCTCTGGTGGATATGCAGAATCTACGATAGAGGTAAAAGCTTTACCAAGCAGGCACTATCTATGAGAAGGAAGTGATGAGAAAGGCTAATGGCAAGGCAGATAAACTCCCATTGACACTCGGCAATCAGTTATGGATGAATAGACGAGAGCTCTTACTGCCAGATAACCACGGTTAGATATGGATGTAACTTATCATCGCATCAAGGGAAGATGGTAGCTTATTCTAGGGGAGAAAATCAGACGTGGAATGGGAAATGCTTGATGTGCTCTGCCTAGGCGACTCGCCAAAGTTCCCTATTAGACGCTTGATTACCCTCTGGAATAATAAGCGATAGAAGTCAATAATTACGCGATGGTATGAGACGGCCGTCGGCCGAGGGCTATTTAATATTTGTACGTGGGAGTGCATGGCTAGCAGGCGGATAGACGACGTGAGTTCTTAAGCCCCCCTACGGAATGATTAAGTTGAGGATGGAGCATTAGAGCTCTACTAATAACATAGGATAGTACTGGTTCACAAAGTTCGAGCAGGTCATTAAGAGATTACATGAACTACCAGGAAACGCTTTAAAAGATGTCGACGCTCGGGACTGGAAGAGGCTAGCTAGCCTTATGCCTCCAGGTCAGATCAACGCTCAGGCGGCCAAAATCTGCAGAGAGTTCTATCCCGGGAAAGCACAAGCAGATGCCGCCGGGTCAGGAGGTGCGGGGGGGCGACGGCGAGCTAAATTCCTTACGCAACTCGACGACAAAGGCTACAGAGCATTTTGCAACTTCCTCATAGAGAAACCAAGCTTCTCTTTCCCGGAAGTCCATACCCTCCTCGAGGCATCTAAGGAACAAGGCCCGGACATGATGAAGGTCATGATTCATGTGGTGTTGTGGGTTGATCGCACGTCAGCAGTGGTGTTAGATAAATGCAAAAGCAATAAGCTCCCTCTTCGCCAGGGGCTAATATCAAAACTATAGAGCGACGATGACGAGGGTGGTAGAACGCGAGCAGAGAAGCAGAGTATACAGCTCGAGCGATAGATACTAGACTTCGTCCGGAATCGAATAAAGGATCTACAGCATCCGACGACAAACGCATTTCTCAAGACTATGCCGGCAAAAGAGGACGAAACTAGCCATGAATACTCCGAGCGGTTTACTGATAAGTTCTAGAAAGATCTTCTTTATATCGTCATAGTCTTTCTTGGGCCTCAATTTCAACCTTGGTGGCAGAAGCCGGGCGCGGCAGAGTCCCCCCCGTCTTTCGTCACCCGACCACCAGACGGCACACTCCACCATCACCCGTGCTCTATGCACCCTGGCCCAGCGTATCCCTGAAGTGGCTGATAACCCCGGTCTCAGCAGCAAGGAAGCCTTGAACGAGCTGGCCTCGGCAATTAATAAGGCCGTTGTTCAGTGGGCGAGCAGATCGAGGCAGCAATAAGTTCTGAAAGGCAGTGGTGGTGCTGGGCCACGGGAGGCTATGTCGTTAAGAACTCGCCAAGTGATCGAGTCAGCAAGGACGACAGATAGCATGCCTAATGAAGCTGGATCCGATGCCAGTCCAGCAGCAGCCGGCGAGCCGCTGGATGACCCAGCACCATCACTACCATCATCGCTCGGTTGTTCGACCGCGCTTTCCGAGCCAAGCGTCATTCGAGGACCGGAAGATGCGGCTGAGAGTCCGTCAAACCCGAGAAGGGGAGGAGATTCGCGACACGATCGCGACGAAACGAGGGTGGCTGACAAGGAACAGCAGAGGAAGGACACGCTAGACCCTAATTCGCACACATCGCTGGAGGGGGGGAGCTCATCAAGGACCAGGAACTCTCGAGCTCAAGACGGGGATGGGGATGCGCGTTCGACCCTGTCGGCAACACGAGGTCAGCAGCAGCCACAAACAAAGCCAAACCGGCAGGGGACGCGTAACGATGCTGATCGCCCGAGAACACCATTGCCGTCAAGCTCAGGCAGCCCCTTGGCCATGTCGAGACGGACTGGGGTAAGGAAGGCAGGTGCTTCATGGAGGGATCGGCCTATGGCGATATCGTCGATATTATAGTGCTCCTTTCCTCCCTACCCTACAGGGAGCAAAGCGGGAGCAGATATCTAAGCAGTTTTGCATTAGCTTATTCTATAGTAAAGAATAATAGGGAAACTATTAAAAAAATCGTTTTCTAAGCATATAAAAGGTATCTAGATTAATTACTAAATATAATAAGAGCCTAATAGCGTTATAAGTTATTATATTAGCTTTTGATTCTAATCACTAAAAATTCCTTATGTGCGAGCTTTAATTCGGATATAGAACGGGGGGGGCTCGGAAAGGCTTAGCTCTGCGGAAAGGGGAAAAGAAGCAAATATAAACTTTTAACCATTAGTTTGCGAAACGTACTAGTAAAGGCACCCCTAGTAATCATCAAGCCACCCAATATCGGCAGTTCATTAGCTACCAGGGTATCAGTCTAGCATCGTATTCGAGCATCAGAGGTTTTGCCCCTAGGGGTACAGGTAATGGGCAGCCTTAGACCATTGGGTTAGGGTCAGCAGCAACGCATGACCTACAAATTATTATTTATTAGATAGATATCACCTTGATTACCGCTAAAGCAAGGGACAATCGGTTACTTGCCATCACTCATCCACAAACGCTTACCACCGCACGATCAAATACCCCTAAAGTATGTCTACTGACATAAATAGCACCAACGCCGGTCTACCGACCAACTTGGACAGGGCCATCGATAAGTTTCGGCTAAGCCATCCGTACACCCCCAGGATCAAAACCAACTCTGGCCCGGTTAAAGAAGACGAGGATAACGACGAAGTGGACTATATCTCGTCGCAGGAGGCTAATGATATATACCTAAGGGAACATGGAACTAGCGTTAATAATGGTCTTTCAACGGCTGAATGTCAGATGCGAACGTGGAAGATTGACCATTCCTTCGGCAACTACAAGTACAAGTATTTATAACCTCCATCGCGGCCCTCATCCTTAATAGCCTCCAGTGTTGAGACAAGGTGCTGACTGGCGACTGAAATACTTAGGGGACGAGCTAATAGCTAAGACAACCGCGCCTGAATTCACCGGATCGGAAGTAATTAAAATTCTCTAGCGGCTATTTACGATAGACTATGGCGCCCGACGGAGTGGCTCTAGGCCGGCCAGCGAGAAGGATGTATACTACCCGTTATTCCATCTCGATTTTATCTATATTATCGGATGGCCGCTTTACCCTATTACCCGACGCAGCGAGTAATTTTTTAATAATATTATTATATCTTTTTAATATTAGTAGGCGCCATATAACGCTAAATACAACTAATTAATATTATTAGACCTCTCTAATCATATATTTTGGCTTATAATTGGCTCTAGTCGTGAGCTCTGGTTCATCGTTATGCATCCCATACGACTAGCCGCGACCAGATGACCGCGTTCAGACTCATCTCGGCACCGGAGTGCCTTAGCTAGCCATCACGCCGAGTCGCTTATATCATATATTAAGACTGTTTTCTTATCTAGCGAGCTCCTTAGTAAGGGCATTAAGCTATCCTGGAAACTAGGAGGACAGTCATCGTAAACGATCATATATAACAAATAGACAGCCTTCCAGGAAATCTTCATAGAAGATTAGGGCTATTTTGCAGAAGAGTAGTCACATGAGTCCTTTTAGATAGAGAACCAGCCGGCTTTTCACGCGTATGACTACGGGGTCAATATTAAGATCAAAGTGACCAATCAGGTACAGGCACTCGAGCGGGAGACATAGATACGGCCGGACGAAGACGACGAAGACGAAGACGAAGACGACAATAACGATAACGACGACGACGACGACGAACAGGACGTTACTGGGGGCGAGGGTAATGACTCTAGGGCCGACGGCACAAGCGAAGCATCAGGTCTATTTATCCAAGATCGGGAGTTTAGAGGGTTGCATATCATGGGCAGAACACGTTCCGCCATGGTTGACATAGGGCCGGATCGTAACAGAGAAGCATCTTTAACCCCGCCGGAGACCTAAGAAGCACTCTATAGCCCCGGGTTATAGGAATTACGTGCCGAGCTAGAACAGAAGTATGATTTAGATAATTTGGAAAGTATTTCCTATGCTCCGGCGGTAAACCTTAATTACACTATGGCTAGACCCTCGGATAATAACCCCGACGAAGCTATCTGCCTCTTGGTGGACCGAAACTGCTTAGCCCGAGAATATACCAACCATCGAGACTATATATTCTTTCCTTTTAGATTTTATCCAGCTTATAGAAACTTCTTATTACCTAAGCCACCTATATTCCTTAAGAATAACCTACTAGTTATTATTAAAGATAATATAAGCTTTTAGAACGAAGGAGCTAATATTATCTCCTTTAATTATTTCTAGGTATATTTAAATATTAAAAGGTCTATCCGGCACTATGCTAGCGATCTTCTGGCCAGCCAGGGATCAACAATAATAACCCTTACCATCCCCATAGCCGATATCGAGGCTACGTCCCATATTAAAGTAAAATAATATAGGCTTCTAGAGTAACTCTATAGTTAATTAACGCCGGGAGATTTAAAAGCCTTAACTCTATTTATACAAGAGAGGCAACGCATTAAAGTAATTATAGCTAAGGAGGAATTCTTATTTTATTTTAAATAAGTTATTATAATTTATATTAATTAATTAATATAGGTCTAATAAAATTTTACTAATATTATTTATCCTATTTTTTAGCTAATAAGATTCTTCCTTAAGGAGAAATAATTATACTTATAGATCCTTAGGAGATTCCCCCCTTAGGTATTCCCTAGGGTGCTAAGGGCCTTCGCTAGAATATTTAAGCTGGCGGTAAGCGAGATAGAGCGGCGATTTATAGTAGCCGGGGCCTAAGGCTTTGGGATAGTGCTTTTAGAAGTTATTACGGCGTTGGATAGACTTGGCAACTTTTGCTTTACGGGAGACCCGAGAGTTCTACTATCCAAAGTCCTAAGGCCGCTGGGGACGATAGAAAGTCTACGGAAGGCAGGCTGGCCATATATCGATCTGGCGATGCTTGACTTCCGCGGTGTCAATGGTATCATTAACCTCGGTCAGTGGCCAGTCTTAGCCGATGATCGTCCAGTGCTTATGCACGTCGTGGCCCTAGCCTATCACTATAGACCGGTAGTGGCAGTAAATCGTCATAGCCAACTTTGGTTTGCCGAGCTTGGAGGGCAATCTATTTAGGGCATTTTAAGCGCGGGCCACTTCTTAGAAAAGGTATTTATAGAGCTGTGGATGCCCTAGATGAAGGCCTTTGTTGGTCATTAGCTACACCGTAGGCTGAATTAAGGCATGCATAGTGGTGGCAATGAACCTGCATAGGAGGCCGGTGCAGCCCTGTGGGCATAGGAGGACTATGGAGATCCGTTTAGGTGGCGATAAGCACTAATACTTCTCTTATTTATCTTAACTCTATTATTCTATTAAACTAAAGATATTAATTCTAGAGTGCTCTAGGAGACTAGCCGGGCTACCTATAGGACTAGTTTTAGGTAATTAAGAGACCGGTAGTATCTAAGATATTTTAATAAAAATAAGGCAAGACTTTGCTAAAGAGATATTTATTGCCCTTACTTAGCCAGATATATTAAAAGCTATCGCCTTTGTACCAGCACGCTCGATATGGTTTATCGTGGCTAGAGCGGCGATCTAGAATATAAGCTCGAGATCAGTAATGAGAACATAGTGGATCAATAGGCTCACCGCGACGATGCACTTATGTGGTATTAAATGGATCCCAGGGTGTCATAGGTAGAGGCTAACCCACCGCCGTATCTTGCGCTTGGTGGGGCCTGTTATGACGATGACTATTCTTATAGCCCGACCTGGTAGCCTTAAACGAATGGCGCTGGAAGCCGCCGCATAGCAATAGGCATTAGAGATAAGTAGACGTAAGAGAGCGAGAAAGCGGCGAATTAATTTTGGATGTAAGGTTCCCTTCGAGGAGACTCCGCCGTTAATGCAAGAGGGCTTTAGGAGACTAGAATGACTATTTGGGAAAGCCAAGGGTGACGATAGAGTCTTGGAATATTACCAATAAGCCCGAAATTACCTATAGTGAAACCTCGGAAGTCTATTCTGCGATTTGATGCTAATGCTGGCACTTACCCTCGGCGGGTCATTAGTGATACTATAGGTAGCGCTTAAGGAGTGGTCTTTTAGTGCCGCACCGAAGAACAAAGAGCCGGCACTTCTTATAGTAAATATGGTTACGCGAATGCTCTGGTTCCTTCGGCCGGATGACTTTCCCTGGGGAACGTAGGATAATGGCTCAATCTTGCGTATCTCTGAGATGACGAAGAAGATTGGTTAGTTTAAGATATCCTAAGCGGAGTTAATAGGGTGTATCACTGACTAGTATACCAATAGAATATAAAGGCGTTAGTAATCGAGTTCTACGCGAGCTTAGCTAAATCGAGGTGGAAAACCATTGGGATAGCCCGCGAAATAGCGAGTCGACGCTTTTGTCTGCCGAAGACTTGTATGCGCTTCGCAGGGATCTTTTGCGGCTGATGAAAGACCCCGACGGCTTTATCGCGTATGTTTTTAAGAGCGAAGATAGGATTTAGGTAGATCGCTGCGTATCCATTATACGGGACTTCTAAGCTGCTATAATGTATAATAGGATTCTATGGAATAAAGATGATCTATTTATCCTTGCAAATATGTTCATAGTCGATTGATCTCTTTATAAAAGATGTTATAAATCTTTATAGAGATAGCTTTACTGTAAACTTATTTCCCGGCGTATTCTTGTCATCTTTATTTTAAGCTATTTAAATATAGTAGCTCTTATTCGCAATATAATAGTCTATCCGTTATTCTACGCGCTGTTGTACCAAGGACTGCCGAAGCGGCGATGCGCTAATCCTGGTTCGGAAGGCCGCGATACTGAGATAATACCACTAGGTCGACGCAGTCAAGTGGCTCCTCGCCCATGGGGCAAAAGTCGCCCAGGTGCGGGAGCAGACGGGGGATCACGGGTGGGTGTGGGTGTTGTCGTGGGTCTTGTTGATGATACCTGCGGTATCCAACTTGGACAAGTGTGTCTTTCCCTTCAAGTGGGATTACAACGTACTTGCTGGACGCACGCGAAGGGCAAACAGTCTTCATATTTCAGTGGCTCTACTAGAGGCCCTAGACCGACGGCAAGACGAGCTTGTCGAAAAAGGGGCAGAACGGATCGATGCGGTCGAGCTTCCTGAAATTTCTCAACATGAAGAGGCTGAACTTGCTGCTATTAGCCGAGGTATCGACCTTGGCAGACGCAACGGCATTGACATGATCGGAGACGCCAGGATGCCCAGACGAGACGCCAGTCTTTTTTTCAATCATTGACATCACTTCCCGACATCAACACAACTGCCTCGCAATACCCCTATTCTCACTCAACCGTTTGTCACTGTTTGTGACACTCCACTAGTCGTCCTGATACCGGTTGCAATGAGAGGACCTTGGTGGCGCAGCGGAAGCACTTCACCAACCGGTTTGATCGGGGCTCCATCTCTCTATCTGTTGCCGACCATCATGAAAGTCGCCCCCTCCGCCCAGTATGGAAGCCCATTCCGAACTTATACAAGGATACCTCGTAAGATAGCTCACAGATCACATTACTGGGCTCCTAGAAGAGACCTATTGCCGTCCTCAGGAGAGGCGCATGTTTGGAGCATGGCGGGCAGAGGTGGTTGCGAGGGGTCACGGCTCGACCGTTGTAGATTCTATCTACTCGAAATGAAAGTGAATTGTCTCTTCCAGGCACGGGCAGACGATCAGGCCATTACTGGTGGTTTGGAGGACCTCCAGGGCCCGACAACAAACCTAATTGTCGGTAGGAGCATCAGGTCCTGGCGTCTTCCATGCTTGTCCTCAGTGTGTGAGCCGCTGGGCGGTTTTATTGCGGCGAATTCCCCGTCTTCGCTTAGATGGAGTGCATGCTGGGCAACCAATGGCGTCCTTCTATTCCCTAGATTCTCGACAAGGATCTCGATGTGGCGATTCCAAATACGTTTCATGCACTGACCTGGGGTTTCCCTTCGTCCAGAGTCCCTGCCCTTGGACACCATTGTTTACAGACACAATTTTCAGCCCACGACAGACAATAGAACAAGGCTCCGTTTCCATGCCTTGCATCTCTTGGCACAACGACCTTATCGGTCCTACCGCGATCGTTGTGGTGTAGGGCCCCTGACATCTCGCTTGAATCCCGCTGTCAAAAGGCGGAGAAGTGCGGGGTGAAAACGGGAGCGATTCCGGTTTCGCCAAGCGGAGGGAACGTCGCCGTCGGGTGATGAGCTATTCACGGCATAGAGACGAATGCATTGCCCTATATGTCCTGCCCTTGCAACAATATCAGACGTTGGCAAAAGGGCCGACTGCGGCCCAAAGCTCTTGATTACGGCTAGTCTACAATCTTGGTCACGTTGCCAACACAGCGGATTACTGTCGAGACGGTGTTCCTCTTTGGGAGCCCACCATCTCAGCACGCACATAGGCGCGGAAGGTTTATGAAATTTAATGCATTAGACCCTTCTGTCTTCCAGGCCTGTCATTCGGCCCGTCGCCAGTTAGTTTGACCGAGAGCTCTCATAGCCCTGTGGGTTTTAGCGCCTGAGCAACAGGAGACTCCGCCTTCACGATGCTGTAATGGAGTCTAGGTGCATGTGAAAAGAATAGGTGAAAAGAAAAGGGTCATAAAAGGGCCATATCAGTCTGTCCTGTATAGAATAAGTCAACAGAGTCTTCAGCTTCAACCAATCCATCAGATCGTGCAGTCAAAACCCTGAGACCATGAAGCATTCCCAGCTCCTTGCCATCATAGGCTTTGCCGCCTCGGTCGATGCCCACGGCTACCTGACCATTCCCAAAAGCCGCACTCGCCTAGGCGCTGAGGTCAGTATATCATATTCTCCCTGCCCGACAGACAGACTGACTCCAACAGGCCGGAATCGACTCTTGCCCCGAGTGCACCATTCTCGAGCCCGTGTCAGCATGGCCCGACGTAGAAGCCGCGACAGTCGGCAGAAGCGGCCCATGCGGCTTCAACGCCCGAGTCAACGTTGACTACAACGTGCCCTCGAGCAACTGGGGCAACACCCCAGTGGCCACCTACAAGCCCGGGGACGTCGTTGACGTGCAGTGGTGCGTCGATAACAACGGAGACCATGGCGGCATGTTCAGCTATCGGATCTGCCAGGACCAGGCCATCGTCGACAAGCTGCTGATCCCGGGATACACTCCCACTGCCGCTGAGAAGCAAGCCGCCGAAGACTGTTTCCAAGACGGCCTGCTCCCCTGCACGGACGTCTCGGGGCAGACTTGCGGTTTCAACCCGGATTGCTCATCTGGGCAATCCTGCTGGAGGAATGACTGGTTCACCTGCAATGCCTTTGGGGCATCGTCCCGCCGAGGCTGCCAGGGTGTTGACAACGCTCCGCTTGGGTCATGCTACACATCTATCGCTGGAGGATATCCCGTCAGCAAGAAGATCAAGATCCCGAACTACGTCTCGAACCATACACTTCTGTCCTTCCGCTGGAATTCCTTCCAGACGGGCCAGGTCTATCTGACCTGCGCTGACATCGCCATCACCGGTAGCGGTACCGGAACACCTCCGCCTACTACGACTGAGAACCCTGGCACGGGCTGCAGCACAGTACCCCTCACCTTTGACCATGTCGTCACGACTAATGTGGGCCAAACAGTCAAGGTTGTGGGATCGATCCCCGCCCTCGGTAACTGGAGCCCATCCTCCGCGCCGGCGCTCTCGGCTTCAAAGTATACCTCTAGCAATCATGTTTGGACCACTACTTTGAGTCTGCCGGCTGGTCAGTCATTCCAGTACAAGTTTGTCATCGTCGAGTCGAATGGTGCGGTGAAGTGGGAGAGCGACCCCAACAGGGCGTATGCGGTTCCGAGCAGCTGCCAGGCCGTGGCTGTCAGTGGAACATGGCGCTAGGGGATAGCCGTGTGATGCCTTCAGTGAGAATATCTGGGATGGCTCAGATAGGGGGGATGGGGGGGGGAGTCGGGACCTTTTTTTCATTGTATGCGTAGCTTTTGAGATTTAGTGGTTTATCTGGAGAACAGCTGGCTTAATCACTGTGATGTACTTGAGATACCATGACCTGAAAATGAATGCCCGAGAGAAAGTTCGGGTTGCAGCCTTCGGAGTATGAGTCACCGTGATGCTCGCAGTACGCGCTCCTTAGTACCTTTAACGCTCCAGCTGAGGGGCCTAAATACAAAACTCTTGCGGCAGTAGGAATGGATTCTAGTAGCTAGCTTTGCTGCCCAGTAAGCCTCAACCCAATGTCCCTTAGCTCTGTCTTCTTCACTTTGCCACTGGCCATCTGCGGCAGCGACTCGCACACGTCCTCATCTCCAATCCACCAGATATGTGTCAGAACCTTGTGCCTGGCCAATGCCTGTCCCACCCAGGCCCTGAGATCCGCCGACGAGGGATGAGATGGACTTGTCACTGGCTCTTGCTGGACGAAAGCCGCGACCACCTCTCCGTACTGAGGGTCCTCTATCCCGACAACGCTGGTCTGCAGGATTGCCTGGTGCTCAGGATTCAAGTTTCTGATAGGAACCCCGTTTAGCGGCATATTTAGCAGATTCTTAGGCGGTCGGTCGCTTTGTTGCCATGAGGGGGATGCCGGGATGTTTGCCATGCGCACGTAGGGAATGATACGGTTATACCACTGCATTGTGCCTCTCCAGGATACAGTTGTGAGAAAGCAGATCAGTCCAAGCATGCAAAGCCACATCCAAAAGCTAGAGCGGGACCCAAAGCGGAACCAAGGAGATTGTGTTCGCCCAAGGCGACAAGGGCTACAACGCCGCCCATGCAGAGAAATTGCCACAACATGAGTATGGACAAGTACTATGTCTTGAGGGCGGTACGACGAGAGTTCAGCTCGGCGAGGTTGGTGGTTCGACGGGCCTCTTCCTCGGTTGTGGGGACGAAGGGGCTTGAGTTACCTGGGTTATTGGTCTTCTTTCAAGGTTTGACGATTGGGCTTACCAGATTGGGGTGACAAGCCACGGGGATGCTCAGAAAACAGAGGTGCGTCATCTTGGGCATTCATCAAGTGCTCATGATCATTTCGTACACTTGGCGAGCGTTGTCGTGATTCTCAACGTGAGGATAGCCACCGTGATTCCTGCCAGGCATACTGGGAAGTGGGAAGCTATCCGTGACCAGGATGGCGTTTTCTGGGCAAGTTGAGAGAGAACGAAAGCCCCACAAAGCCTGCAAACAAATATTTGATGAAAGGAGGGAGGGAGGAAGGGTGAGGCTGAAAAGAAGGGAAGAGTATGTTGAAATAACCGTGTGGAGAGATCGATATACTGTAATTGATAGTGGTAGTGGCACTTCGACTTGATATTCGCACCAAGGTGCGTCACCTTTGGGGGCCATCAGGACGACGATCCGGGCGTCTCCCAAATGTTCAGCCGCACGACAGGGAAACCAAACCCCAGAATCCTCCAGTAGCGCAGCTGAATGCTCCAGATACTCTTTCCGTGACTTTGAGTGCACGACAAAATGCAACACTCATCACTATTAGTATTGACCTATTGTTTGGAAAATTTATCAAGGGAGTTAGACTCGAATTTTGACATTCATATCTTCGCCTGAGGTTTTACTTATGTGGATGTAATTGGAAAACTTGGATATCTTGCATTACTGGATAATGGGGTTGAAAGATGGGCCAAGTACCCAGCACCATCGAGTCTACTACCAAAGATGGTAGCAAAACCGACCGCGTTGGCGTGTAGCTGTCACTCAACTCCAAGTCGAATCAACCTACCCATAAGCTTCGGGTGTTACTAAGTAAGCGTGGAGACTCAAACGAACTATCTGGAAATTACTTTATTACTTACCGTTTTCTGAGGGTCAAAGATCCGGGAGACAGTATCTTTGCACATACAAAGATAACAAGGAGTGATCAAGCTTTGGGGGAAAAAACAGCAAGAACCATTCTAGTCGTCAATAGTTACATCCTCTATCGTAAAAAAGTGCTTGTTCTATTTGAGAGAACAGAAGCATCATCGGATCGAGTGAATTCCAGGTTAGAAAGCTCATGGACAGGGTTTTGCTTGTGACCCTTGTGACGCGATACCTTGGATAAAGTCAATGTTCTTGTGTAATATATATTTGCAGGGAATACATGGATGATGAGGTTTATTATCTTCAGGAGTTATGGACATCACAAGCATCTATAATCAATCTGCACCTAAGGCAGCACATAGCTAGCCCTTGGTGTATTCGACGGCGTCCTATAATTTGAAGCAGGCACCCAATCTCCAACCTTGGCTATATCTGACACTACTCAACGCGCCCACTGCCTCTAACAGAACATCCAGTAAAAATCCATCGTCTCTGCCAGGACCTATCTATTACCAACACACTCTTATGTATCGGTGCCTGGCTTCACCTGTTGATCTTTAAAGTCCACATCAACAGTGTGGTTGAGCAACGATAGCTTCAATCTCGACCAAGAAATCGCCAGGCAGCTTTCCAGCCTGAATCGTGGTCCGGGCCGGCTTGGGGTCGGGCAGCATACGGCCGTACACGGCATTCATAGCAGCAAAGTCATCCATGTTGGCGAGGAACACAGTTGTCTTGATTGCATTCTCCCAAGATGTACCTGCCTCTTCAAGGATAAGAGAAATAAAATACTTCGAACACCCGTTAAGTTGCCAAGGCAAGGGGCTTAACGGCTGAATATTCAGCCCGAAGGGTAAATACCGTCTACCTGCTATTAAACTCTTCTGGGAGGCCCCCTTTCGACTGTGGCGATAACCAGCTATTAAAACCACTTCAAATCTGTAGTAAGGGAGTTGACTGATAGACATAGGGGTCCCTCTACCACTTCCTTCCAGGCCCAATCAACTATATACCGTATATTGAGTTCCCCTTTCCCTGTAGCTTATAGGAAAACGTCATTTAGTTAATATACCGTGGTGGATATGGCGGATCGATTAGCTGCTGAGCCTAATGGCGTTGTTGGTCAGTAAGGCGCATCTTTATCCCTATGTTGTAGTTAGCTATAATTGCAGTATGTAGGAAATGTAGGCGTATAAACCTTCCGTGGGCGTGTGGTTATAGAGGTTCTGACGGTCGAAAGGCGCCTCGAGGAGTAGGCCTTGCAATGAGGTAACTCGTAATACTATAATATAACTAATACCGGCCTAGAAGTCACGTATAGCGAGGTCAGTAACTATCTGATCCTTCGTTAGGCTCTGGCATTTGTGAATAGTGATGGTAAATATTACGATTAGGGGAAATTGGGTGCAAGAGTAGGTCTTATTGCCCACTAGGAAATCATGCGTAATGGGAAGGATAAGTACGATTTTCCTGCCCTCATTAGTTATTAGATATGGCGGTCCGTCGTAATTATTGAAGTCCACTATGATAACGTCCGGGGGATCTTACTATGGGTTGGCGCCTTTATTCCAAGCGATATCATATATTATACCCTAGGCGCTATTAACCAGGCCAGCTAGTTGCTATAAATTAGTTATAAGTATTACCCTAGCGCCTCTAGCAATAGTAAACTTATTGGATAGATTGCTAGTATTATCGCCTGCCGCCTACCCCGCGCCTTTGTCCCGGTTTTTTGCCTCTACCTATATTGCCGGGGCGTTAAGGTGCACTATATGCTCGTAATTGTATTCGTTAACGCGGGCCTTTGTAGAATATACCCGCATAGCGGCCTTAAATCTGTCAACCTCGCTTTGCGTTAGCTTGGCCTGCACCCGACTGCTAAGGAGGTCCTAGGAGGGTATAGATAACTTGACTTCACGTAGTTCTTGTAAGGCCTAATGGAACCGGGCCTGATCATCGCCAGTCTGGCGCTGTACCGTGGTCAGGAAGACGGTGCGGTTAAACAACCGGTAGGCCACTTGTCCTCTTCTTTCTAACGAAGACAGGCTAGTGCTGGCGGTTGAATATAGCGGCTTTTGTCGGATGGGTGGTAGCTGGAAGAAATCGCCCATAAGCAAGACGCTTATACCACTAAAGAACTTAAGGCTATGCTATGGAAAGGCCTGTCGTAGGCGAGAATCAATTCGCCCGAGCTGCTTAAGTCCTAGCATGCTCTTTTCATCGATAATGAGATACCTGACGTGCCGTAGGCGGGACTGAAGGGCAGTAGCGTCAGTTGGGCGAAGTTCGGTAAAGGCACCGCCTACTGGGAGACGGAATAGCGAATGTATGGTGCTGCCTTGTATCTGGTTACTCGCAATGCCTGTTGGCGCTATGCGGCAAATAGGGCTAGGATTGGGCAGGGCAGCCGCCTGAAGGTGGGAGGAAAGCACCTTGATAAGGAAGGACTTGCCCGTGCCGCCGCCGCCGTCAACGTAGAGAAGGATTTAAGTAGGATTTTGCGCCTAGAAGTGACCTATGAAGGTATCGTATACTAACCGCTGTTACGGGTTGAGCTGGTCACGCCAGTAAGGGCTAAGGAGCTCCATATCGTTGGCTATAGGGTTACTAGCGATGAGGTCTTTCCAGTAGCTGTCTTGAAACTCTGGATAAGTGCCTATATGCCATATCCAGTCGTAATTAATATTGATATCGCGGCGGCTAAGTAGGTTAAGACCTTCCTGGGTAAGGGGGTTATTAGGTAAAAGGGCGGCGAGACGGATCTAGTCTTTATCATTAAATTCCTCCTCCACTGGCAGAGCCTCGTACTGATCCTCTTAAGGTTGTAATTGAACCTCTTTTGGCCGGCCATAATGGTTATTACTATAACTATGGTGCTACTAATAATAGGAGAAGGCCTAAACATAAGAATTAAAATGATGGCTATTAAACATGAGGAGCTTATCATGCCGACGATATAGGTGGTTTAATATCAGCTTTATGCGATAGTAATCTGGCCACTATTGGCCTTCTAGATTAGCCTGATGGTGAGGAAAGTAGACTAATATATATGGCCTGCCGTTGATATTGCCTGGCTGCCATTGCTTTCACTTAGAAGGGTCCCTAGAGTAGAAATTCCAGTATTTAAGAAAGGAAACATAGGTTAGGTCCTCTAGGGATCCGGGGTATTAATAGTACTTTTTATAGATATTTGGCGCCTTATTAACCTTATTAGCGTCAATCCGTAAAGAGCGGGAATGCATATTAGGATTATGGCAATTAATATGTAAGCAGGTTTATGAGCCCTCTTGTAATGGCAGACCGAGGAGCAAGTGGCTAATCTCTTGCTTTAAGTAGTCTCGCTTAGTAATTAGCTGATTTAGGAGCTTTAATGTGAAGGAAATCAGCGGGTTGTGGTCCTTAACCCGGGGCATTAGGGCCTTCCTAATCTGGGTAAAAGTCTTACTCTTCTTTTCCGATTTAGAGTAGTATTTAGCTACATAATCGATCACCTGCTGTAGGCTCGTGTAGGGTGAGATATCTATATTGGCTAGCCACATAATGGCAAGTAAGCGGTTATAGTGGTTCATTTGGCTATTATTCCGCTCGCCCCTAAAGCTCTAGTGCTTAGAATAAGGAACCTTTTTAAGGGAGGCTAATAGGCGCTGCCCATAAGGAAATCCAAAGCGGCACTCTACCTACTTAATATACTTATTAAGCTATATATAGTAATTATTATAGTAATAGCGCTGCATGCGGTTTACTACTATTAATAGGAACTAGACGGTAAGGGGATACTCTAATAGATTACTAATTAAGGGATTCCCTTCCCTAGGTGCCTATACTCTCTAAGGCTCTGGGTTAACAGCGGATACATAATATCCCTAGATTCAGGTAAATCGCTCCTGGGACTGGCTATTATCGGGATCTAAGTCCGGGTGGCCACTTAGCTAATATAGGCTATAGTAATAACTAAAACCCCTACCCTATTACTTATAGTAACCCTAAAAGTCTATTAGGTTAAACTTCTGCTTTAGGATAATAGTCCTAAAGAGTATATAATACTTATAGAAATAATAAGCGATAATATAGGTATTATCTCATAGTAGTTGCCGGGATAGAGTTATTCGCGCCGCCTTAGGAGCTGCTTTCCACTCTTAGAATCAAGGCATATAATAATATAGGGACTCCTAATAGTAATCAGCCATATTTACTATAATGAAAAGGCCAGGCCTACCTAGATTATAGGCATATGCCTCTAATTCCTTCCTTTGCTTATACCAATATGGATGGGTGCCCCTGATTATGGCCGCTTGGCGCGTGATCGACTGGATCAGGGCCTGAGCCTCTAGCTCGTCAGGCTTAGCCATCGCTTCCTCTATGTTAGCGCGTGTAAGGGGTTGATGGCGGTGGCCTTCGTGTTGCTTGATCGAGTAGTTGCTCTGCTTTCTGACCTATGCATGTAATAGCGTGTTGAGGGCGATAAAAGGCCACGTCTTATGCCAGGCAAAATGTCCGTCTTGCTATCTTATGGCATGGGTAAGGTAGTCCTGGTATGTGACGCTCCGTAGGTGAGGCTCCACGAAGTCGGCCTTGCCGTTAGGGTAGAGGGTGGGGAACGCGAGCGTTAACAGCGGCTAGGAACGGTTGAATTTATTAATAGGAGTCCTATGAATAGAAGGTAGTGGCATTTGTTGTTAAGCCTGCGCGTTAGGCGGTATATGCTTAAGATCGGCCATACGCTCAGGGTTAGGGGTACCATGAAGCAATCGGGACTGCAGGGCGTTTAATTCGGTGTCTGTAACCTGCAAATCGGGGATCGCCGATGCATCTGCATCTGCTGGATCCTCTTCTATATCCTCCTCAACGGGACCTTGAGGGGCCTCGCCGTCAGGTATATCAGCCACTTGGCTAGCAATAGAAGCAACTATGCTGCCGTTAAGAGGAAGCCGTTGCAAGCGATCCTGCCTCACAACGATATCGCGATAGCCCGGGTGGTGGCGCTGTAGGTAATGCAGCTAGGTCAATAGGCATAAGCGGCGTACCCAGAAATCGCGAGCAAACTACTACTGGAAGTAAGGGTCGCCCTCCATATTAGGAGGCCGTAGGAGCACGATATCTAGCTCTTTAGGTAGGACCAGGAGCTCTTCAAATAGCCTACTAACATTATAAAGGAAGTAGACAACATGGCCGCGGTATTTATACTAAGAGCTATATACCTATAGGACCTTTATGTATATGTGAACCCTAGCAATTAGTATCTCCTCAACCATCATTAGGCTAGGTAGATTACCGGGGACTTCCCCGAAGTTAAGGCTATTCGCAGCGCTAAAGAAGTAGGGCTCATCAGCGGTTCTCTCCCTATCTCGACTAATGCAGCGGCTGCAGACTCCTAAGCTGTTTTTCTTCATATCGAACCAATACTCCCGGCAGCGAATGCAACTATACATCTTATCGTCATTCAGGGCAGTATAGAACTCCCACATAAGCGCCCGATCCTCCTCACTAAGGGCAGGCAAATCAAGGTCCCCTATAAAAGGTGGATCAACTATCTGATTAAACTGTCGTTCTTGAAGCTATGGCCGTGGCCGTCGGTTTATAATGCCTTAATGTATATAGCGGCCGCGGCGATAACCCTGTGGCAGTAATAAAGCAGTGGTAGGGAATGATTCCTGTGGTACAGGCATGCCTAGCACAATAGGAGCCATTATGGCCGTATCACTAGGAATCGGCGTGCCTAGAACTACTCTTGGCGGGCTTAAGGTGGGAGGGATAGAGAGGGCTCCTTCCACCGCGCTTGAGGTAGATGGGCCCAGTAGAGGTCTGGGCAGTCCCTGGAGGACGGGCGCCAGACCATAGAATACAGTAGGTATTGTAGGGGGTTATGAGCTATTAATGGATACGAGCGCTTACGCGTTTCGCCATAGAGGCATCAATTAAGCCTAAGAATCGGTCCTCCTCGTCGTTCTACGCGGCGATAGCCTCAAGGCGATATTCCGTATGGCGGCAATGGCGGCTCGGGATTTAGCCACTCGCTCCTTTTGGCGTGCCCTACAGCTACTATACTGTCTCATAAGCCTCGTAGGGTCCTTAACGCTTCGAAACTCAACCTCGGGTAGGTCTTACTTACAAGTATGGCAGTTCCAAACTGCCTAGGGTATATCATTCTCCATCCGGCTATATATATTATTATCCGCCTCTTACCTATATAGACGACCGGGTAGGTACCGCTTAGGCAGTAAGGGTTTACTTAGATATCCCATAGCGTAACAGATCTCGATATAGGAGGTTATCTATAGGGTGTTTTAATTAGGTTCAAACGATCAGGGAAGGAGGGGATACTATACCGCTCGACCGGAGGCAAGTAATATATAAGCCAAGACGTTATTAGCAACCTCATAAGGTTTAATAGATAATAGTTTTAACGGGAAAGGGAAAGTAGACGCCATATCGGTACTTCAGCTAGAATCGCACTTAGAGGCCGGAGTTAATTAAAGGATAACCTTAAAGCTCCTAGAGAGCTTACTAAAAGCATTACCTAGTTAATGATTACGGGCTTTACCATATAGTGGCGTTATTAGCGTTAATAACTAACTAATTTAAGCACGAGTTGAGTATAGACCATGCTAATTAGCTAATTAGAAAAGGTTTTATGCTCTTTTTTTCTAACTGAGTAAAATGCCCTTTAGGCTAAATAAAACGCCCTTCGGGCTGAATAAATATATCTTATATACTTAGAGGTAATACTTAGGACTAATAGTTCTAAGGATTAATTTAAGGTAGGACTATGATTTTTATTACTTAGTCCTAAGATTAATAAGAATAAAACTTAGTCCTTATAGTCCTTTTGCTTAATTAGGTTATTTTACTAGGTTTCCCTACCTAGCCTATATTATAGCTATAATATAAGGTCTCTCTTTTCTTAGTCTTATCCTTAAGACTAGTAAGTAACCTAGACTTATAGAATTTTTTCCTTAATTAAGGCTTTTAGCTTTGGAATTATACCTTATACTTATTATTTCTATTAGGGT
>SSHR01002766.1:0-14830 GCA_006518225.1 Fusarium neocosmosporiellum
TTTAAACCATTGCTTTAGGTTAATAATATCGCCTACTTTCTAAGACTTATAAGACTTATTAATAGCCTTTAGGAAGGTCTTTTATAGCTTCGGATAATTATTACATAAGCCTACGTACTATATCTTACTTATAGGCTTTGCTTCTAGGTCCCTATGGCGGCGAAGGGTATTAGCGGCGTCCTTAATCTTAGCCTTAGAGGTAAGAAAGCCAGCCTTTTCCATCTAGGTGATGAAGGCGACGATGGCATCCTCTTCCTCGCTCGTGAGGAGGCGCGGGCGGCCTCTTGGCCTCACAGAATCAGGGTTCTCGAGCTTCTTGATAAGGCGATTAACGGCAGAAGAAGAAGAAGCCTTATGCTTAGCCGTGGCGGCTCTGATAGAGATTGGTTTGGTGATGCCGAAGGAAGCAGCGCGATATGGCCGGTTAGCAACCCCAGCACGTAATGCGATTACTTCCCTCGCGGCCTTAAGGTTATTTGCGGTACTCATAATGAAGATGGATGTATATACACTAGATTATACCGTCTTGTATCTCTTTTTGTGGTATTTTTAGGTGTGAAATATATGTAAATTCGGACGCGTCACAGTGAGGGGCTATCCCGCAGTTTTTTGGCCAACCTAGCAAGCTAGGTTGGATCGCCTGGGGCCCTAGCCCCACATGATCCAACGGGTACAGAACTCATTATCCCCAACCACATTCCCTCTAGCCCCGCAATTTATCTCAATGCCCAAATTGCCATCTCCTCTCCTAAATAGGCGGTTAGAGCTAAAGTCAGAATCTCGGTATGGACTAAGTTCCGAGTAAATTCTAGTCCTATTAATAATGCACTCTTTATTATACTACTCTTACCTTAGACGGATTATATCTTCTATCTATTTTATAGATAAATTACCGAGTCCCCTTAAGATTGCTTCCTGGCTACTGGCTAGGAATCGCGAGAGACCTATGACTAATTCAAGGTATCTCCTTAGTACATAACGTATCTGTGATGGGATGGAGCCACGTTGTCAAAGAACAGGATAAGATACACACTTCTAGCATTTCGAAACCCTATACTAACAAAGTCGCCCCCTTCTCACTGCGTGCAATAAAACTCCTCCTCCCGAATATTACCTATACCTGCCAAGCGAATAAGCAAATTTACCTGCGCATAGCCTTTATACTGGAAATGTGAATTTGGGGTTCCTTTCCCCTAGCTCCCATGCCAAGGCAAAGAGAGTCCGGAACTTTGGATTCCTACGCGACTGCTCCTACGATATAAGCCTGCCCGCCTCATTCGGCATATTCTCTGTGCCGTCTAGTGCTTCGCTTATGGCGATTTGGCTAAGTTTATCTAAAGACGTAATATTAGTCCTCCGAGGGTACTTTAAGTGCTTAACTAAAACTTATATATAATGTTAGGCGTGTGTACATTTATTAAGGCGACGTGGGATATTTCGGGGGAAAAGGAGAGGGATGGTAAGGCAATAGTTCCAATAGAACGCCCTTATCTTTCACTTTAGGGATATCAACAAGTTTGTTATACCACTTCTTATTGCCCTCGCTCTTGAAGTTCTGAGGATAGAGCATAACGATTATTGGCTGTTATTGGTCTTTAGTAGCGCCTATATTGCCGCGCGTAGAGCAGTAGTCCCCCTTAATGTTGAAATGATATATCTTCAAGTAGTTCACCTAAAATGGGTCTATGGCCGGGTGTCAAAATTATTTCTAAATTAATTTGGTTATTTCCGAAGGGGTAACTGCGCTAGAAGATAGCTAAATACGAGCCGAGGGATGAGGAGAAGAGCTTCGGCAACATCTTGATTCTAATAAATAGATGTGATTGACTTAACCCCCCTGTAGTGACCAGGTTGCAGCTCCTTGCCAGCTTAAGAGATACGTGCTAATCCTGACCCGAAACGCACCACTAACTTTTCAATAGATAATAAGCCGAATTTATGCAAAGGTCATAGCCACAATGCCGGGGTATCCAGGACTACATGCTTATGTGCTAGTAATAAGAGGATCCGACTTCCAGTCAAGGTACTATTATTTCTGGTCAAGATACCCGGATTATCGTGAGGCAAGAAATCGTCAACTATTTTATGATAAGCACCGAGTCCAATCCGCCAAGCCTACAGATAGAACTGAAATTGCTCAGGGCTATGCTCAAGTTCGATCTAAATACATGGTTTGGTCGCGTGAGACGGTTACCGAAACTTACCTAGGTCCTCTATGACATGAGAGTCGCCGCTTACTATTGAAAACCTTGACTTGGTCGTATACAACCTCATGGACCCAGAATTTGTACCTGGCCAAGATGGTATGAAATCCCAGTTGACGAAAAATATGTCTTTTTCCAAGTCCCGTTGCATTTTGCGGGAGCCATGATAGCTCTAGAAGCTCAGGAGAGCGTCTTGATTGATATATGATGCGCCTGGTTGAGAATATTTGCCTCACGTGATGATCCAGAAAACATCAGGGATTGGGTCTGCAGGGCTCCGCAGTCTCACAGCCGTTCGGGAATGGCAATGGAGTAGACGTTTATATCCGCCATTCCCCGAGCCTCGCTTAACCTAGAGAAGGACGTTTAAAAGCGGAAAATCTGATTTGTGTCAGCTGTACGAGCCGACAGATTGTTGTCGCGCAAATCTCTGGAGATGGAGAATGTTCCAATCCAGAGAGGTATCATGACCTGGAGAGATGGACTCTTGGTGAGGAACGATATGGGAGGTTCACCCTTGTGGGGAGCTGAGAGTCTGGTCAGTGGTGTGGAGAAATAAACTGGCTTCGTTCAAATGGTCATCAATCCGAAAAGACATGGTCATGATATATATGATGAGAAAAGAGTCGAGTTCGCAAAGGCAAGATGGGCGAGGTGTGTTCGATGATGCGAGGCTTATTGAGAAGAAGGGAGAGTATCCATCATTAATGGCCAGACCGGAATAACAGAAAAGCTGTCTCGTTATGCCGTCTTTGTTGGTTCAGTCCACTCTTATCTTACAGAACAGCCGTTTTGTAGACCAAAAATGTCTTTGTCAACAGGAGACTACTCGTATCCCGCGCCAAGGTAGATAAGCCTGCTCCTGCTGTCGATACTCTTATTCTCCTGTTGCCGTGCCGATATTTTCTGAATTTCCAGTAAACAAACATCATCAAGCTTCTTCATTATCATCTGTTGTGGCATCTCGTTGGTCGTTTTCATCAGTGTAAAAGACATTTCCATCACTATTGCTCTCTCAATACAATACGTCACCATGGTTAGACGATATTTCGACTACTAACCGCTCACCGTCACCACTAATAATTAGTACTAGTCTTGCCGTAATGCTCAGTATGGCCGATATCTACAGAACAATACTCCCCACCCTACTCCAGAAGCCCAAAGGGCGTATGATGAATATCGTCGCTGTCTAGATCGTGTGAGAAGGCTCCGGGCCGGATTCAGAAGATTTTGGACGGCAAACTCTTTCCCGGGTGATGGAACAGTACCCCGTTATCCACGGGGGCTGACATTGTCGGCTCTGCGCACGCTTCACGGCCTTTACCGGCGTGCAATACCCTTTGCCATTAGGTAAGTAAATATAGTACATAATCAAGTTTCCTTTTGCATTATCTCACAAGACATAGACATTGTAACGCGCGGGCGCGTTATCTGCGAGCACATCCATTTGGGTATTCAACATTAGCGCAGCGAGAGATACACGAAGAATACCTAGAAAGGGCGATTAGATAACTGCAGCGCTAGGAGGAGTATGTGCGATACTGCGAGTTCTGGATGGAGGTTTTGTCTAGGTGATAGAATGGGCAGATGTTTAGTTTTGACGGTGGAATTGGAATTGGAAGTATTCGTCTCATTCATCTTATTACTCGACAAATCCCATCATTTACAACCTAGTCAAACAGCATCTCTGCCGCAAATCTCTGATTATCCAAATTACATGGGTCTGAGTTGGCAGATCAATAAGAGTGCTGAGATATCATGTCCTATTTCTCCATTGAATCACTCGCATCAGAACTTGTAAGCCCCATTCCCTGCGCTGCTGCGCTAGAGGATACTGACGCATGAGAATCGATAAATATAAGACCTAATCCCAAAATCTTGGCGTTCTTATATTGCAGCCAAGCCCGAGCGAGTCTAAGCAGTGCAGTAGACACGGGCGTCTTTCTCGGTCGGTCGGTCGGAGTCGGGGGAAGTTCGCTAGGCTAGTGCCTCGTGAGTCGGAGCAATGCAAGTCCCTCGGGCTGTTTGGTTCTGAGAAGCTGGTCTCCGCCCGAGGGAGTCTCCCCAAGCCCAATCGCAGTGTACAAGTCAGGTCCCATGTCGGTGGGCAGTCAAATCGAAGGGAAGAGTGTCGGCGCGAGAAGAACCCAGGATCCGTGTGGGTGAGACGACACGACACGACACGGCAGATCGGAGTAAAGGAGCGACAACGAGGGAGGCGGTGGTCGAGAGACGCGAGGGACGGACGTCATGGGGAGTTCGTCTGACTCTGAGCGAGGCGAATAAAGGCTCGTGGGAAAGGCGACACAGAAGGACGAGAAGAAGAGGCAACGAGGCTCGCAGTAGTACGAGGGAGGCAGTGATCGGGATATCGTCGTCGTGGGTTGACATTGGAGTCATGATGATGAAAACTAAACCAGCCTGTTGCTATCTCTAGCTCGCCGCAATGCCCAATATGGTCCCAGGCTGCGGACCTCACCTTCCCCTGGAAGCATGATCCCCCGTCACGCGAACTTGGTTGTGAGAATAAAGAACCCTGAACACGGAAATCGATTTCTGTATGATTCTACTCTTTATCGTTATTCTATATTATGAATGTTTTTATTTCTTCTTGTTTTTGTTCTTTGTGAACCGCGTGCTTTATGTACGTACTGGACTTTCAGTTGACCTTCACTGACGTACCAGTAGATACTGTAGCGAAATCAATGTGAAGGATAATGCCGCGCTTCTTCTTGTCAAACTGTGCAGCTCTGATAGACAATCTACATGTCCTCCTGTTATTTAGGTACTTATTTTCAAATCCAGCTCTTTGCATCTTAATCCTGCGAAACATCAAACCTCATGTTATTATCGTTATCCAGCGTTTATCTTATCTCCCCAGCTATCGTTATCCGGCGTGTATCTTATCTCCATGACTGATTGGCATGACCGGAAGGTGTACAAGGTACCTTGCTTAACAACGGGCCAGCCACAGCCACAGCCACATACGAGGAGTTGTCCACATACAAATCAGTTATTATTATACGGACCAGCGCCGCTTCGTGAGACTTTTGCTTTAACACCATCGATCTTCTGCCAATGTTATGACCATAATTTCCTTCTGCAGCCGTTTCAGCTTGTTCGGAACTTGGCATGTCTCATCTACAACTTGCTTAAAGCTTTGCCTATACTGCTGTCTGCTATACAAGTCGTTTCCAAAGCAGTCTCGTCATATCTGCATTATCTTCAGTCTCTTGTTCAAATTCGTGCACCGACTGATCATGACACGACCATGAGAATATGTAGGAGCGCAACCAGCGAGTAGACATTGACATATCTCACGCGGCTCAGCTTAATCACTTCAACAAAATAGCCTAGGTAGTCTCGCACAGTATCTAGAATGGGAGACTTTAGGAGTCTGGATATCCTTATCAGGCTTCTTTGTCGCGTAGAGTGGAGCACTGAGATTGAACCATGACATCTCGGCGAATATCGTCTTGACGACTTGGCCAATTATTGGCAAGCCGGGGACTAAACTTTCGTGATATAGCACTGGGGTCACTGGGATTGGGGAATCCAATAGGCAAAAGCCGGCGACTTGCTGCTCCGGCCCAAATCTCGGAGCTGGTGTTGGCGACTATATGAAGAAGGCCCCGAATTCAGAGGGTGATGGTGATAACGGTCAGCCATTTGAGCCAAGACATGTTGGTGACGGTCAAGAGGAAAGCGTGCCGATCGAAAGGGTGGCATCTCTGGTACATCTCGTACGTTTCCGTCATGGTGCTTCTCCCGGAGCCTCAGGCTCACAAGATTGAGGTCGTCTATTACGGAAAGCGGCCGCAACAGACGAGCTGGCCTCAGCCTCTGCAGGGTCTGCATCGATGAGCATTGATTTAAAAGAGTGGGCTCAGCAGAGATGGCTGAGCTCGTGGCCAGATTGCTTAATGGACATGGTCAGGAACTATGCACGCATGCATAATAGGCAGACAGGAATGCAAGTAAGAGTCAATTATATTTCTCCCAATAGTTGGGGATTTCACGTCTATGCTCACAAGACTAAAAGACAAGAATAACAAACAATCTTGAACGGAAAGGGGCCAAAACTCCCACCTCAACGACCTGTTACAAAGGAGATATGCTTTCAAAGCGTCTGGACTTGAATGCCAATATCAACTACCGATGATTGGATAGCCACACAGTAGTTTTGTCACTAAGAATGGAGTTTGTGGCCTTTTTGGCGAGCTGCAATCACTGGTTAGCCCTTTGAAAGCTCGACCATGCAGAAGATGTCGAGAGTTCCTCCGGCAGTAGGTACTCAGAGAACTTGAGCTCGCTTGGACTGAGGCCTAGGATAGCAGCATCTAGGTCTTGCTACTTCTTCTCAGCCTTCGCCCAGTGTATCAATAGATCAAGATTCTCAGAAAAGTGTTTCCTGCCGGATCGTCTGTTGAGGCTAAGCCGTGTGGTCACTGAGACCTCCAAGTATGACTTAAGCTTGCTTTGCTGGTCGCGGTCGCATCCCCTACGTAGGTACTCGATCAAGTCATGTTCCATCCCGAACTGCAAGAAGCGGACGTGGTGCCTTGCTGCAGCTATGATAATAACATCACTATACCTTGTTAGCTATCATAGAATTTCAAGACCTGCATCGATTCTGCAGCCTCAAGGGTATAAAGAATATGTGTCATGGCAGTCGAGACAAACCGGACGGTGGCATCTTCAGGCTGGAGATCCTGGCAAGGGCTTCCCTAGTGCCACGTTTATCTTTGGTGGCACTTTTTGACATTTCAGGCAAACAACTTGCGGCACTCTCTAGTATTGGTACCGTTGAAACAAATACGAAGAGGGTGATCCAGCCATTGTGGATGATATCGTAGGACTAGCCAGGTGATGATGATTTGAGCCTTGCAGTTACTCAATTCTCTGTACCAAACCAAAATCGTATCAGTATTCCAAGTCACCTTATGACAAACTTCAAGGTTCACGGTACCCATACAGATATTGACTCGTCAACAAACCTTATGTTTAAAATGAACACCTGGCCCTCAGCTAAAGTAAAGTTTAAAAAGAACTCAAATCAGCTCACATTCATTTTGACTTCAGGCTCTACGTATAAATACAGGCCTTGTCCCCCAAACAGTTTCGTATTACTCTTCACCATGTCCCAAGCCAAAATCCACACGACCAATATGGCACCGCTATGTAGGCTTCCAGCCGAACTAGTGCTGCAAATCATGAGATTGCTGTCGCTATTTGACCTTCGAAATGTCATTGCGGCATCCCCTGGTTTTTTTCGGTATTTTCTCTCCGCACGCCGCAGCCCCCTTCAGCCCTTTACAACTCAACTTAAGACGGAAATGTTTCAGCATGAGCATTTGCTCTCACGCGCTTTACTTGCTAGCCGTCTTCGTCTACTACCACAAACCGATCCGTTCCCCGGTCCACTGGTAAGGTCAAAGATTGAAACAATCATGCAATCTCAGCCTCCTTCTCCCACTAGGTGGGAGGGTAGTTTGCCAATCCTCTGCGACCTCTATCAGCAGAGGCAAGAAATCAACCAGCTGATCAGAGAGTATACGACGGAAGCATGGGATAAGCTATCATATGACTTGAAAAAGGAAGCCGAGGTAGGGTTCCCACTCATCGGATATTCCTTCTTTGAGCCTGTGAAGCTCTCCCCTGCGGAGGTATATCGCCTCGAGAAGGGTTTTATGCAGTTCGAGATCCATCGGCACTCTCTACACTATAGTCACGCTAGATTGCTGCGGACCAAATTAAGCTCAGATATGATCCTCCGCAACTGGAACTTTTGCACAATATCAGAAACAGACAAGCTAAGAGACTGGAAACTAAGAGCTTTCCAGTCAATTCTCCGCTTCGTCCTTGATGGATATCGCCGACTTATCCATGAGGTTGAAGACCAGCTCTGTCACGCACCCCCAGAGCTTACTCAGTCAGAACTTGACCACGTGTGGCGGTTCCGCCACAGAACAGTCCATCAAGAGCTGCTATATGCTGTACATCTCTCTTCACGTGGTTATGGACTGCTACAGAATCTTCAGAAAGCCCACAAGATTCAGCTCCGACAGTTTATATTGGTGAGCTTCTCCGCTATGTGCTTACACGAGGTAAGTATAGATTTACAAGCCTCTATACCAGGAGATAAAGAGAGACTTTGTCGATCCCTTGAACTCCTCAGTGGGGAAAAAGGTCCTCGTCATGGACCTTGGACACGAGCCAGGTATTTCTGGGATAAGGAACGGGTTGATGCGCTCATGGACGTATTGCCTTAATATTATTAGCTCTCGTGCATATAAGAACACGGAACTAAATTTTAGGTTTATAGCAATTATTATATCTTAAGATATTTTAATAAGATACGCGGCTGCACATAGGTGCTAACCCTGACCCGAAATGCGCCACTGATGGCGACGATCGCACACTCACTGGCAGAGTTCTGGCATACCCACCACGAAAAGAGAAAACCGCTCGAAAGTTAGTTAGGTTGAGGTTGCCCAGAGCGCCAAGGTCGATCAGAGAGTCCGGATCCTTGGGGTTCCGGCCGGCAGCGCCGAATTTCCGGAATGCACGCTCAGGCATTTGGGATGTGTCTAGTTCTTCTTGGCAGCTGTGGAGAGAGAAGCAACAAGAAATGAATGCATTCATGACACTAGATTTCTTGGCGGCTGTCCAGGACTTGGTTCGTTGCAGTATACAAGCAAAAACGCCCAAGGAGTCAGTGGAAGATACCTCAAGAATGAGATAATTCTTCGGCGACATTGTGAAGGACTGTGAGGTCGTGTTGGTGGCAAGGCCATGCGGATTGGAAACAGATTGCAAGTTGCGAGAAGACTTCAAGACCTAACAAGCTAAAGCGAGATAATTGAAGCACATCCTTTTCACCTTTATTAGGGAGTCTCGACTTTAGTATAAATATAAATAGAAAGTAAATCGCGTGGTTTCCTATTATGAAGTCCTCCCCTATCCATCGAAAAGAGCGTGAAGAATTGGGAACTAATAGTGACTTCAAGCAGCTAAATTCAAACACAGAAGTAGTAACGAGTTACAAATAATGTTCTGAAAGGCATAACTAAACGACAGGACGTCGAGCAATAGGCCGACAGACGATAAAGAACAGTTTCCATAAACGACATTTTCGAAGAATCGAGTCGCCATTTCGAGATTCCAATAGGACCACGATTGTCCGAATTAGTTGCTGAACGGACTGGTCATGGCAGAAACACCATTCTTAGGCTTAGGAAGCTTAGGAAGAAGCGTCTGCACCCATCCCACAATCCGAGGTGCTTCAACGGAGATCCTATCCAAATTTTGTCAGTCATATCTAACCCTCAGAAATATTGGGCATCATTTAGACTCACCTGCAGCCAGTGGCGGTAGACTCCATCTTGGTTCGGGACTTGGACTTGGACGAACTGTGGCATCCGGAGATCGCGAAGGGACCGTATCCGACAGAGAGGTTTGCCGAGGTAGAAGAGGCAGAGACAGCGCTCTCAAGCTTGGTGGTATCTCCCGAGAACTATGATCCACATCAGAATCAAGTGGAACACCAGAGGTTTGCCTTTGTTGGGAGGAAAAGGCCCTTACGCTGAGCTCAATGTCGGCAGCGACAACAAAGGCAGTGGGGTAGGAGGAGAATTGCTGGTATTCGTCATCAAGGTTCTTGTCATTGTTGAAGGCTTCTTTCAGGGCATCTTCGCCGGGGGATATCAAGAACCTGCCGAAAGAATATCAGTATTCAACACATTTTCATGTTATAGACTGCCCGACGGCATAGTGCGGAGAACCTACTCTCCGGAGTCAAGCTCAGCGTCGACAAAGAGCCCGGAGTGGAGCCAAGGTCTTTCAATCTCGATGACCATGTAGCTCATGCTAACTTCGACCTCGAGGTTGGACATGGATTGCATTGCCTCGTTGTGAGCTGTTAGCTGCCTGATAATAGTGAAAGTGGCATTTGAAAACTTACGCGCTGCTCTGAGTGTGGCTTGCGCTGGCAGACGCGCTCCACCATCCCCAGCCGGCCTTGGCGCAGACGGAGGAGGTACTCTGCGACGTTGACGACTCGGCGTAACTGCTTTTAGTTGCGACTTTGCATGAGATCTTATAAACTGTTAGCTGACTGAAAAGGTACATGGAAGCTCGTTGTCTACGCTAACATACCTTTGTCCACGAATCGGGGCCCTCATCGACAGGGTTGCGCCAGGTTTCTTCATTGTCGAGATCGATGACCTTGGCATCGCTTGGGTTCTTGAGGCCTGAGATGAGTGTAAGCAGGAAAGTCTCATCCAGGCCGAGAGGTTATAGACTTACTTGGATTGGCCATAAGCTCGTCCCTCCCCAGTAACAACTATGCCTTCAGAGTTCACGACCGGCAACACCGGCGGTCCAGTAGCAGAAGGATCGGCCTCCGCGCTCGCCAGCTGCTTTTGAGATCGTCAATGTCATGGGTGATTTGTTCAATCCGCTTATCAATCCAGCTACCAGCCCTTTTCTTGGCCGCGTCGGTATTCTCGCGCGCCGATCTGTTGTTGCGGTTCAAGCTGGACTCGGTCTGAGCCTTTTGCTCCTTAACCAGGTTGTCCAGGACGTTGGTGGCGGGAATGGTAACACTAAACTTGTTTTTTAGCCAGTCTTCTTTGGCGATCTCACGCTTATCTTGATCCCGGCTAGCCGCGTTCTTCGTGTCCATATCGCTGTAGACTTGGGCATAGGCGGCTTTGATTTTGTTCTGATCGTATCCGGAGTCACTGGACAGCACGGGGAAGAACGTGTCATCAGTGATAGCCTAAGAAGAGATTAGTTTAATTATAACAGCGTAAGCAGCAAGCTAACTCACTGTTTGGAGCGTCTGATGGGAGACGAGAAGACTCTGCAGACGACGGATCTCGGCGCGAAGCTCAGCTAGGTTGGGTTTGGAGTGGTTCTTGTTCCAGTTGAGCGTCTTTTTGGCCACCATGGTTGCCCTATAGCGAGGTCAGCCCCTGGTGTGGATACTTCTTGGTATTTGAGCAAGTAAAAAAAAAAAAAAAACCAATAACGTACCAGCTCAGAGGCGTGAGAACAACGCCGTTGTACTCACTGGACCCATCCGAGGCAATGACGGTCAAGTTCCGGTAGGCCTCCTTACTGTTCTCGATACGCTTCATGCCAGAAGAAATATCGACTATACCGAAATGAAAGTCGACCTAATTCAGCAAAGGACTCTTAGCACACATTCAAACACATTCCATACCGCGGGAATGGGAGCATAGTCTTACCATGAACTTATAACCATGAACTACCCAGTCTATATACTTTGTCTGGATGGTGTTCTTGAACTCTCGCGCATGATCTTGAGTCCATTGCATATACTTGTCCTGAGAGGCCTTGATCTGGGTTGATGTCGCTCCAGGGGCGGTGCTAGCCTCTCCAGTGCCTGGGCCTGGGCATGCTGATACGCAGCCACCTTCTTAGCCCAAGCTGACTGCTTCATGACATAAGTGTCGACCTTGGTCCGACCATTTCCACTGGGCGTGTCTTCTGGAGAAGTCAGATAGCGCATGGAGTACTTGTAGCGCTCGCGGATTATTTTGAGGCGCGGATCGGTAATGTCGGTGCTTTCGTTGGAGACAACACCAGAGACGGAGGCTTCTACGGGAACGAGCAAATCAAGTGCTGCGAGATAGCTTCAAGCAACAGACTTGCCTGTCTTGCCGGCCTGTTTGAGGTTTGGTCAGTACTTGCCTATCAGACAGGAGCCTTGAGCGACTTACCGTGTACTTTGACAAGGGAATCATGCCGTCAACAAGCCGAGCCTCCTTGACCTGAATATCCAATAGTGATTTGATGTGCTTCGAAATATTATAGTAGTAATCCCTACGAGGACTATCAGCACAGCCGACTAAAGAGTATTTTTCCGTGTATTAACTCACTTCTAGTTAATGATAGTACCGGGTAGCGAAACGGTGAGGGCTTGATTATTCGCAACTAGGATAGCAGATACGATAGCTCCTCGGACCGTCTATAATAAGTCAGCATATAGTGGAGGTACTAGCGGAAGAATAGTGCAGTACCTCTGACGCATGTTTCATCACCCCCAAAACCTTGCTGGCCTGCTGCTCCGGGGTCAGCTCTTTGGGCGGGTCTGGCTCAGACATTTTGGTTGGAATTGCAAAGAGTGATGATGGAAGAGTGGTGAAAAAATTCAAGTCTTTAAGCCGGGAAGATCTAAGATATCTATAGTGACGAATGGAACGATTGTATGAGATCATAAACTGCGGTGCCCTCCATCTTTATCGTACACCGTGACCACTCGGTTCACCAAGCTCGTCAAGGGCGTCACGGAATGTGATGGCGGTCTTCTGGCTCAGTTAACCCATCAAGGGCCGGGCTTTAACTATAATAAAGAATATATTATCAATACATCATAGCATTATACCCCAATGCTAACACAGTGGCCTTTTTTTTTAGCCTTTCTACTGCCTATAGCAGAAGAATTATACCTAGCTATATCATAAAAGGTTAAACCTCTCAGGGGGTATTTAGCTGCTCTAACCTCCATATGAGAACCGAGAGAGAATTATTCCTTTCTACCTTCTAAAGATTTCTATAATTCCTTAATGCAATACCGAGAACAATAATTAATCAGGCAATAACAATCACTCGGCCATACAATATTGCCGCCGCCGCCGCCATATATAAGAACCAGCACCCTCTCCCTCGCCTCTTAAGACCAGAGGAATATCATATCTTGGATAATATGGAACTATCCTTATTTCGTCATATTAATATATTAAGGACTACCGGGCAGTAGCATCTCGAGGCATGCGACTACATCAACTTAGCTATCCCAGGAGCCGAGGTATTCCTCGCAGTAGTAGATCGCCTTATGATATCCTAGAACCTTAAGCACTTCATACAGCGCCATGAGCTACCATGGCTCAAAGAGATCAGGGATACGGAGCCCAAACACCACCCCTTTGCCAAGGCCATGAGGGCAAACACAGGCTGGGTCGATAGCCTGCTGAAGCTGGTTGCTAGGTTGAGAGAGGCGAGGTAAGAGCGGGAAGACCGTGGATGAAGCGGGGAAGTTGGCTGTTGAGGATGGGTTGTGGAGGACACGTTGCCGGGGCTTCTTTCTGGCATGAGTCAACGGGAAGGGGGTTAAAGTTTTTAAGTTATTGAGTCATAGAAGTGAGTCAACCTGTCGGGAGGAAGAAGGTTTCGGTCGTGAAGGTGGAAAGGTTTGGTTGTGGAGGAGCATTACGGCGAGGATTAGGTCGTCTAGAGCTTGAATGTAACTTTTCGGCGAATTACCAAACTTTGATTGGCATACATCAACTTTGAATACAATGTTGGTCTTCGCAACTTTGGAGCAAAAGAATTGAAAACTAATTAACTAAACTACACCCGTATAGCCTCTCGGACGAGTTTTTAGGTATAGTTTGCTTTCCGACTCCATAAACCTAGTCATTCACCATCTTCTAGGTGGTATTAAGAAAGCATTTAAAAAGATGGAGCCTATGAATCTCGATGAATATGAGGCTGGGTTGGCTCTTCTCTTTTGGGGTTATAAGGCATCTATAATCAATGCCACGTAGAAGAGCCTCGAGCAAGTTATTAATAATTAGGTAAATAAGAAGTAAGGGATGGGTTCATATGGTTATTCACGAAGTTAATTGCGAGGTAGACTATTAAGTCCTTAGATGGTTATTAAACTTCGTATTACTTAAAACTTGGTTACACATAAGCAATTAAGTAAAGAAAGATTTGAAAAGTGGCGAGCGAGCTCTATCGCATAATCTGGAATTAGCTTCGTGAATCGTGATGACGACTGGTCTTTAGCCTATAACCACGTCCATACACTGGTCCATGCCCGCTCTAAGCTGATAAATCCCCAGATTCCCTACTGAAGCAAGGCTTGTTCTATCGCAGCTGCATGCTAAGAACGAGTTGAGCTCAACGCTTGGCAGCCAGGCCGGCGGACTACCTGGCTCTTCAGGGAAGATGTCTGCGTGAACTCTTTGGGGCGGCATCTTATCGTGCAGAAATGTCCAAGATCACGGCGTCTGCCCTTTACGGCGGGTATCCAGGTGAATGGGGTTTATGTTAATATCGGAAGCAACCAAGGGAAGCTATCTTGCAGACTGCCAGGTGGTTCTGACTGAGTGTATAATATTATAGTATTAGATGCAGCGAGGCCCTGAATTGACCTTGCGCTGCGCTACTTAAGGGGCCTATTCTTAATTACTATCTCTTAGTACTCTTTTAATAAAAGAGGATATTTTTATTAAGTTAAGAAAATACCTATTAATAATTTTATAGCGACTTAGAGGGGTAAAGTTATTAAAAACCCTATATAAATAAAAATAATATTAAAAATATCTAAGGGGCTAAGTTATAAAGAAATTAAAGGAGCTAAGTTATAGATAGTTTAAGTAGTAAATTAACTTATTATAATATATATTAAAAGATAATTATAAAAAAAGATAATAATAATAATTTAAATTAATTCTAAGATTAAATAAATTATTATAACTAGGTTAAAGTTTAATTTAAGTTTTTAATATAATTAAAAAAAAAAAGCTATATATTATATAATTAGGCTATATAAGTAAATTATTTTTTTAAGGATATTAAATAATTTATAT
>SSHR01002769.1:0-34312 GCA_006518225.1 Fusarium neocosmosporiellum
TTTTTTTTTTTTTTTTTTGTCTGGGCAGAGAAAAGGCACCGGTAGAGACTGAACATGGAGCGATTTCTGCAAGGAGAGGGATACCACAAAGCTTGGAGGAATTCTAGAAGTCACGCAGTGGCAGCCATACCCATGTACGATATGACGGCCGTTTGAGCGTGCAAGGCAAGGCGAGGCAAGGCAGAGCAGAGCAGAGCAGAGCAAAGAAAGGCGAGGTGGAGGTGTAAGATGCGAAGGAATAGACAAGCGGCCTAGGCCATGTTTCTGGGAGAGCGTTGTTGTTCAAGACTGCCCTGCCTGCCTAGTTTGCCTTGCCAGCAATGGTTGGTTGATTGGCCTTGGTTGAGGCAGCTCTATCGTCGTGTCGTGCGTAGCCTTGCAACTCTGCGAATGAGTCAAGGATCTGGGGTGTTGACACCACCAAGTAGCCAACGGGACATGGTCAGCCCCATGATCAGTCAGCTTGCCCCGCGAGGAATACGAGCACCTACCTGAAAACCACTAGCTTCGTAGGAGAAGAGGACCCTTTGTAAATCAGCAGAGGTGACTGTACGTTATCGGTGAATCATGGCTAAGCCCTCGCATAATATATCAGATTCATCCCCCTAGAACTATGGTTGGAAACTCACAACTGACAACCACCATCACCGGCCGCCCCAGGGATAGACTACGTGTTTGTTCAAACAAGCTTGGCCCGAGTCCCATATTACTTGTCCTGGGTATCCCCGTCCAAGATGGCGGGTCCTACAATACTATCCTCGCCCTCGCCCCCTAGTGAGGAGGCTGGAACTATTCTCTTGGAGACGGAACGGCTCATCATCCGCCGATACTTCCTCTCCGATGCCCCAGCCATGGCCGAGACGGGCAACGACACCTTGGTCACGGCCAATCTCCGAGCGGGGTTCCCATCGCCATATAGACTGTCGGACGCTGAGGCCTTTCTCTCCATGGCGTGTAAGCCCGATGGCACGGCCTACCCCCATCACAACGGCATCTTTGTCAAGCCCCTCACTGCGGACAACCCATCCCCGGAGCCGCGCTTCATCGGCGGCGTGGGCGTCATTCCCAAAGGTGACGTCTACTTTCGGACGTGGGAGCTGGGTTACTGGCTGGGCTCTGCGTCGTGGGGTAAGGGGTACGCGACTGAGGCGGTCGGGGCGTTTGTGAGGTGGTGCTTCGATACGTGGCCTGGGCTGAACAGGATCGAGGGGGAGGCATACGGGCGCAACGAGGCGAGCCAGAGGGTCATGAAGAAGTGCGGGTTTGTTGAGGAGGGGACGAGGAGGGGAGCAGCAGAGAAGCTTGGGGTGCTGATGGATGTGGTCAACTTTGGATTGTTGAGGAGTGACCTTGAGGGGGTGAAAGTGCTGGTGAGAGATTCATGATGGGATTGGGGCGCAAGGAAGTAGATGACTGGGGATAGAGGCATATGAACTCGTTAGGCTTGGTTTGTATGGTTGATAGGTGGTGAGGTTATACATGGCGTATGTCAAAGGGCCTGACATAATTATTGATTCAGCTCTCGTGCGATACTCTTAGTCAAGTGTCTCGACAATTTAGTCGGATGATTATGCTTATTTGCTGGTCATTGGTTCCTGATATATATCAAAGTCTCAATTGAATTGTACTATACCTGATGAGAAAAGTTCTTGATTGTATTACGCATAGACTATCAGACTTGATGTTCAGTTGTGGCGATTTCCTAATTGCTCAGTGTGTGGATGACGCCTTATATAGAGGATGATACTGGACCAGAAGTCTGCCTCACGTTGAAGAACCATTGCATGCCTGGTAACATTACTATTGCTACAATTGTATTCACATAATCTACGATATATCAATAGTAATATTCTTTAATTTTTCCTACGCTCTACAGACACATTGCCAGGTCTATCAACTCTCGGCCGAGATAGATTGGACAATTGGTAACGGGCGACGCTCGGGTAATTGTATAAAAACGAACGAGTAATGGTCGGACGCTGATTGGCTGAACTCCCGCATCAACAATTGTCCGGCCCACCACCAAGAGCAAAGCTCCCAGGTTTCAACAGAGATCCCCGGACCGCGGGAGATGACGGGCACAACCACCAAGGCGAATTCCCCTCCATCAACCAGCCATTGACCTCGAGCCAGAGGTCCTCCTGGGAGACTCTCTTAATCTCGCCTCACTCACGGCCGACCCTCCCTCTCCGCTCCTCTCACAATGGCCTCCCTCAGACTCGCCAGCCGAGGCGCCCAGAGCCTGTGTCGAATGCGGCCCGCTGCCCTCGCCGCTCGCCCCTTCTCGACGACCTCCCTGCGAAAGTACGCCGCTGCCGAGCCCGTCGGCACCAGACTCGTCCCCGTCGACGAGGACTTTGCCAATCCCAGCGACCCCTACGGCCTGTCCCGCCAGCTGCCCGGTGCCACCAGAAAGTCGCGCGAGAACTCGGTCGAGGACCGCAAGGTCCGACACTACACCGTCAACTTTGGTCCTCAGCATCCCGCCGCCCACGGCGTGTTGCGTCTGATTCTCGAGCTCAATGGCGAGGAGATTGTCCGCGCCGACCCCCACGTCGGTCTGCTGCATCGAGGCACCGAGAAGTTGATCGAGTACAAGACATATCTCCAGGCCCTGCCCTACTTTGACCGACTCGACTACGTCTCCATGATGACCAACGAGCAATGTTTCGCCCTCGCCGTCGAGAAGCTGCTCAATGTCGAGATTCCCGAGCGAGCCAAGTTCATCCGAACCCTCTTTGGCGAGATCACTCGTATCCTTAACCACCTGATGTCCGTCCTCTCTCACGCCATGGATGTTGGTGCCCTGACGCCTTTCCTGTGGGGTTTCGAGGAGCGTGAGAAGCTCATGGTAGGTCAATGGCGGGCAATTGGTGGAGCATGACAGAAATTGACGACTATCAAGGAATTCTACGAGCGTGTCTCGGGTGCCCGTCTCCACGCCGCCTACGTCCGACCCGGCGGTGTTCACCAGGATATCCCCGTTGGTCTCCTCGACGACATCTACCAGTGGGCCACCCAGTTCGGCGACCGTATCGACGAGACCGAGGAGATGTTGACCGACAACCGTATCTGGATTGAGCGATTGAGGGGTGTCGGTGTCGTTCCCGCCTCCGAGGCGCTGAACCTCTCCTTCACTGGTGTCATGCTCCGAGGTTCCGGCGTGCCGTGGGATATCCGAAAGAGCCAGCCCTACGACGCCTACGACCAGGTCGAGTTTGACGTCCCCGTCGGAACCAACGGAGACTGCTACGACCGATACCTCTGCCGAATGGAGGAGTTCCGACAGTCCCTCCGCATCATCCACCAGTGCCTGAACAAGATGCCCGCCGGCCCCATCCGCGTCGAGGACTACAAGGTCTCGCCCCCTCCCCGATCCGCCATGAAGGAGAACATGGAAGCCCTCATCCACCACTTCCTTCTCTACACCAAGGGTTACGCCGTTCCTCCCGGTGAGACCTACTCCGCCATCGAGGCCCCCAAGGGCGAGATGGGTGTCTACGTCGTCAGCGACGGCAGCGAGCGGCCATATCGATGCCACATCCGAGCCCCCGGTTTCGCTCACCTGGGTGGTTTCGATCACGTCTCCAAGGGTCACTTGCTGGCTGATGCTGTGGCGGTTATTGGTACTATGGATCTGGTGTTTGGTAAGCCACCCTGGCCTTTTGCTGGTAGAATATGCACATGCTAACAACCATCCTAGGTGAGGTCGATCGGTAAAGTCGAGTGGAAAAGAAAGAAGGTTAGAATGGGTTCCTTTTGTTTGTAATCATAGCTGATAGGGAGACCACGGTAAATACTCCCGCAAATGTCGTGCGCTCGAGCGAGAAGCTATGTAGTAGAGGTGATGTGTGCTGTGAGGTATCAATGAAACATGTCAGTTCCAACATTTTTTGGCTTTTGACCTGCCCTAGAGTGACTATGTACAAGTCTAATGTTACAGATCAAGAGTACATGCGTTAGGGGGGGGTACAGAGGAGCTTTACAGCAGCTTTATGCCGGTACCTGAAGCCTGCTGCATGAAAAAGTTCTTCAGGGGCCCAAAAGCATTGACAGCCCTGAGGCCAACTGAGCGCAAGGGAACCAGAGGACCACTCTCCACGGAGTAGAGCCTGTGAAGCTTGTCGCAAACGCCGAGGATGACGTGGTTGGCAGCATAGCGCTCGCTGTTGTACGACTCAAGGGACAGCTGCGTGCCCAAGTCCTGGCCGTGAGACACAGCGTACTCGATAGTCTTGGCCAGGCTCTGAACATCACCCTGACCCTGGTTCAGGCCCTGGCCAGCGAGGGGGTGGATAGTGTGCGCCGCATCGCCCACGAGGGCAACGCGCTCGCCGGTATAAGTGTCGGCGTGGCGCAGCTTGAGAGGGAACGATGCGACAGTGCCCTCCTGAACACCGACAACGGCTTGGGGGATCGACTCAGCATCAACAGTCGTATGCTGCATGCGCCATGAGAACTCCTCCGCCTGGCCATCCGCTTGAGTGTGCATGAAGCCGATATCAACAGGGCTGAGGCGGAAAGCAGCGTTGACCATGGCGATGAAGTCCTTGGGGGAGAGGCTCTTGAGGAGGGCAGCCTTCTCTGGCGTGGTAGACCAGACCAGCGAGGCATGGTTACCAGGAAGGGGCAACATCGCAACGGGACCTGTGGGCAAGAAACGCTGGTAGGCAATCTTGCTGAACTCGCCGCCCCATCCATCACCCTCCAGCTCGAGGGTTGCCACAACGCCATGTCTACCATAGTCCCAGCCGCGGCTGTTGATACCAGCAAAGGTACGGACAGGGCTGTTGGCTCCATCTGCGCCTATGAGAAGACGTGCCGCCAGGGAATGACCGCCTGAAAGCTGGACGATCGGCCACTCGCTCAGATCGACCTCTTCAGTCTCCTTGCCCAGATCAATGTTCTCCACCTTGGTCTTGTCGAAAATGTCCACCCCGCCAAGCTCATGGAGCCTCTTGAGAATTCCAGACGTCAGGTTGAGGTTCTCGGCCATGTAAGCGATCGTCTTGTTGGCAGCGGAGCCCGGAGGCCAGTCGAACTCGATGCGGGCGCCCGTCACTCCATCCCACACCTGCATTTCCTGATAATCCTGGATACGCTCGCGCTTCATGTGCTGCCATGCGCCTATCGTGTCGAGATACCGGGCCGAGGAAGGGGTGAGGGAGCTGCAGCGGTTGGAGAATTGGGTGGGAGGGAGCGAAAATGACGAGACCTTGGAGAGATCCTGGGCTTCGACGAGAGCGACTCGCAGGCCGGCGGTGACGGGATTGGCCCCTGTTTCAATGTTAAAAAGATTCTGAATAGCAATATAGAAACGTACGAAGAGCCGTGAGGAGGCTCAGGCCTGCTGGGCCACCCCCAACACAGACGACATCGTAAATGTTGTCTTGAGTGGTGGTGGACGCCCGGCGGATCTGGGACTGGTATTGGCGGATACAGCTCCGACAGACAAAGCTGGACTGTCCCAAAACAGACCTTCTGGCTAGCATGATGTGTGAAAAGTCAATTGAGCCCTCAGTGCCAGAAAAACGCCGTCGTGAAAGGCAAATCACGACTCACGATGTGGGATGAGATATCGCTTGAAGCTCCCCAGCGAATGTCGTCCCTCAATCGTTCGATAGCTCGCGGGACAAATGTGGCGCACTGTGGCTAGATGTGGCAGTGCAGTCACCGCACGGGTCAAGTGACAAGGAATGTGCAAGTTCCAGGCTCCAGTTGCCACAGACAACGGCGCTATCAACTTTATCATTGCGTCAAGGGTCTGCATCAACAATCTGTCCAGACGAGAGGGCGGGCGCCGTTCACCAAAAATCCATCACCCCACCTCGAGCAGGAATTTCTCACGCCGCCTGGGCATCTTTTGCAAGACGCTACTCGCGACTGCGCTGCGACCACTGCGGCCCTAGACGATAATACAGGCGCATAGTGCAGCTTTCTTTGTTGTTGATCCTGCTGCGTGACCTCACCTACACAACGTGGAAGGTCTGTGATCTGCGGCCATCCCACACTCATCTGTTCTTTGCGACTTGTCCTACAATATCCAAGCTCCAACAGAGCAGAATCATGGCGGACGTTGAGGATTACCTCGAGGAGGGCTTCGACGCTCACAAGGTCACCATCCCGCGACTGCGATCTATACTGGTCACCCACAACATCGAGTACCCCGCAACAGCAAAGAAGGCACAGCTAGTTGAGCTAGTAGAGGAGCATGTCTTGTCTCAAGCTCCCAAGCTCCGAGCCCAGCGGGCAAGAGCCAAGCGATCTAGCATGGGTATCGTCAATGCCGGCAGCGCCGAGGACACGGGTACCTGGGACGACTATGATCTTGCCCCCCCATCAGTCTCGACACGGCGATCCAGGTCTCCTCGGAAGGTGTCAAGGGGAATCAAGACTGAGGACGATGTCCCCGCAACGCCCGCTTCCACGATTAGAAACCCAACGAAACGGAGCACGCGATCCGTGAGCCGGGCACTCTCCCATGCCGATGATCACGATGACTATGAGGCTCCTCGCTCGACCCGTCGGGCTCGGCGAACCGTTACACCTAAGATCAAGGCGGAGCCGGAGGAGGAGACCATCATGCCAGACCCCGATGAGAGCGTCTTCACATACGATAACCCATTCCAGAGTGGGAGCTCACCCGCTCAGAAGACTCCAACCAACCGACGACGCACAACTGGCGGCGGAGACACCATCCGAAGCGCCAAGTCGACTTCGAGGCGACGAACAGATGGCTATTCTGATAATTATGCAGAGACGCTTGAACCCCCCACTCCTAAGTATCGCGAGCCAACTCCCAAGTATCGTGAGCCGACTCCTGATCTGCTTGAGCCTGGCGAGGAGTTCACTCCTGATGAGCAACTCGAGCTAGAGGAGGCAGCAAGCAGAGGAGAGACTACGATTGAGCCGCGCAAGCCTGCTGGTCAGGTTGCTCGCAAGGGTGGTCTTGGGGCGCCGCTGGTGGTCCTCTTCATGGCCCTCTTGGGCGCATATCTTGCCTGGTATCGACAGGAGAAGATGGCTGTGGGCTACTGTGGGATCGGAGCGCCAGCAAAGTCGTTGGTTCCACCAGAGATTCCCGTTCCTGATGCCCTCCTCCCGTACATTGAGCCTCAGTGTGAACCTTGCCCTCAGCACGCCTACTGCTTCAAGGACTTTTCTGTCCAATGCGAGCATGACTTTATTCTCAAGCCGCACCCCCTGTCCTTGGGTGGCCTAGTTCCTCTGCCACCTACCTGCGAGCCTGATGGCGAAAAGGCGCGACGAGTCAAGGCTGTGGCCGACAAGGCCATTGAAGAACTCAGAGAACGCCGGGCCAAGTATGAGTGCGGAGAGCTTGTTACCGAGGATGGCAAAAAGGAGGAGTCTCCTGCCATCCCTGAGCAGGAACTTAAGAAGACTGTCAGCCGAAAGCGCTCCAAGAGACTCAACGAGGATGAGTTCGATGAGCTGTGGGCTGCTGCCATTGGAGAGGTTACTGCAAGGGAAGAAATCGAGATCGTCGAAACAGCACCGTAAGTTCCATCTCTTTATCCACACGCACGCGTCGACAACCGGCTCCGCGACAACGACAACATTGCCTCAAACCGTTTCTGACCAAACACTAACCAGATCCACTATTGACCCTACAGACCGCCCGGTTCCCCCGATCTTTCAGAACGACGGCTATCGTCCACGTCTCTCGCTCGCCTTCCGCTCACCTGCGCGCTCAAACGATCGCTCCGACTCAGCCTGGCAAGATATCGACTCACAATTGGACTTTTAGTGACGTCAATCTTGACCGTCTTGTACATGCGAGCCCGATATCGCAAGCACGTCGCCACCGCGGCTCAGGTTCCTGCTCTGGTCGACCTGGTTCTGGGAAGACTGGCCAACCAGAAGGAGCTGGGTGAGGAAGATATTGATGACCCTTGGTTGTTTCTGCCCAACCTGAGAGATGATGTTCTGCGCTCCGTGCACTCGCTCTCGGAGCGTGAGCGCATCTGGCAGAGAGTGCGAGCTGTGGTTGAGCAAAACAGTAATGTTCGAACTAGTCAAAGAGAAGGTCGCAGCGGCGAAGTCGGCCGTGCTTGGGAGTGGATTGGTCCTGTCGCAGGCGATGGAGCTAGAAGACGACGAAGTGGGCGCGTGTCACTCGGCCCTGAAGTGAATGAGTCTCCAGAAGCAAAGGGGACTCCGGAAGCCAAGAAGTGGGAAGATCCGAGGCCGATCTACTAATAGCTGTTCTCACAGCAGATTCTCCTAAACTATTTTTTACGACAGACAGTCTTTTACCATATTTCTTTTTTATCTATTGGTCTTGATGCGCCGGGCGGATGGGTGGGTGGTTATGCTTTGGATCTTGAATCCGTGGAGCAGATGGCCGGCGTTGAGGATTGCTGGTTTTCTCGAGTGTATAATTACCCATGCACAGACGCACAACAATTTCTTACTGAACATTCTTGCAATGTCACATCGATCTGTGATCTGCTTGGTGAGATGAAGCGTGGTACGCGCCGCGTCAGTTTGTCCGCCAGGCGAGTATAACAACCCAACGGTGGCAGATGGCATTGATTGACACCTAATATTGGCAATGCCAATTAAGTCACTGTCAAAGAGAAGAGACGACATCGAGTGTTGATATGTTTGTTTTCATTTTTCGCTCAACTCGGAAGATAGGCGATATCGGAGATCCCGACCTTTCCCGAAGAGCAAATTATAGCTCCGACAAACCAATTGAAACGCAATTGACCCTATCTTGACGTATCTCACAGGCAACAGCTTTCCAGCACTGAAGGAACTAGGGTCTTGATTGATTCGGCTAATGCACAGGTGTTGTTTTATGACACAAAAGGGGTACAAAGGGAAACCGTGGAATCTAGGGATCGAGACTCTAGCGGCGGGTGGTCATCTATTGCTTGGCGGCGACGATCTCTGTGAAGTGTGTCAGCATAGTCAATTGGGTATCCAGGAGGAATCCACGCACTCTCAACGTCGGCAACGCTCTGCTGGAGTATCTGCTGGAGGACCTTGGGGTTCTCGAGCTCCTTCTGGACCTTGGCGATGACAGACTGAGCAAGCTCCTTCTGCTGTCGCTGCTTGACCTGGCCCTCGTATCGGACCCAGGAGTCAAGGACGCTCTTGGCCTCGGCGGCCAGGGCGGTCTTCTGCTCGAGCTCGAAAGCCTCAGCCTCAAGCTTGGCGGTTTCCTAACACACGGTACCATCAGCACATGTCGCCTCGGTAGTCCGACGGGCATCTCGGAATTACCTTGGAAACCTCGAACAGGTTCTTGGTGATCTCGACGACACTGCCCATCTGCTTGACGTCCTCAATACGGCCCTTGACGGCCTCGGTGTGGTCGGCACGGGCGCTGTTGAGGATGTTCTTGATCTTGTTGTTCTGCGCCTCGGCCCACTCCTTGTAGGCAGGGCCACCGTACTTGATCAGACCACCCCAGACGGAGAGCAGGCAGATGGCGATGATGGTCTCCTCGTTCATGACGTAGTACTCGCTGGAGATGCCGTAGATGGAGAGACCGGCGGCGGAGCTCAGGATGGCGGTCTTGCTGAGCAGGCTATTTCCGGGGAGAGCGTCGATGAGGCTCTGGGCCTTCTTCTTGGGCTCCTCGGCGGGGACATTGCTGTTGAATCGCACGGCGGCGGCGGAGATGGCAGGGGCGGCTCGGCGGGCGAGGACGGGTCGGAGGAGGGGAGCGCCTGCGTTGAGGTCAGAAAAGAGTCGTCGCGAGGGCCAATTGGGATAGAATTGGGCCGGGATCGAGCAGCGAGAGCTCTCAGGACGTACCGACGGCGCTTCGGGCCAAGCGTGACGCCATTGTGAGATGGTTACGTGATGGGGGTATCGTGGGCTTGTCGTTGATCGGGGAGCTGGAAGTGAGGTTGAGGTTTTATCGCGCTAGCTCGGCAACAATCAGATGCACGTGACCTTGAAAATCGGAGGGGATCTGGCACGGCCGGGATTTTGCCGTGTGAGGGTCTTGGCGCCGGGGTCAGCTGTGATTGGGCGAAATTTTAACAGTCAAGTAAAGATTTCTGGCCGTTGAACTTTATGAACTTGGATGAATCGAAGTTTGAGACTTGCAACAGAACCGGCGATATTTGGGTCTTTTTTCTTTCCTTTATTCTTAATCTTGTTGTATAGGAGACAAGCCTAAGGAGACGCGACCAAAATGCCCAAGGCCGCCACAGAGGAGCGCTCAAAGCGCAAGCGGTCCTCAACTCAAGAGAAGCCCACCAAGAGACGGAGGTCATCAAGCGCCAGCGATGAGTCTGAGGATCCCAACGCCAAGATCTTGCTCATGGAGCAAGGCATCCTAGAGTCGAGGAAGAATTACAACGACATCACCGTGCTTCTCAGCACTGCCAATGACTTCAAAGGGGGCGAGCCCGAGAGCATGCTGGCGACCGTCGCGCTCTGCCGCATCTTTGTGCGGCTGCTCACCCAGGGTGCTCTCATCGCCAAGAAGAGCCTGTCCGAGAAGGACTTGGTCGTCGTTGGCTGGCTCAAGGAGCAGTTCGGAGAGTTTAAGAAGACTCTGCTCGCAATGCTTCGGGATGAGGAGCTGGCCCCGACGGCTCTGACTCTTTGCATGAGGACGCTCAAGGCTGAGGGGCAGTTCATGTACGACAAGGACGAGTACATTTTCCCTCGGGCATTCCATCGCGACATTATGGAATCACTCCTTGTGAGTGAGAACGAGGACGCAAGCAAGGTCTATATCGAGGAGTTTGCTGAGCAGTACGACGACATCCGCTACTTTACATTCAGCTCAGTCAAGTACGTGATCTTTACAATCTCTGATCATCAGTCCCGGCTAACCTTTATTTAGATACGTCCTGGAGAAGAATTCAGACAATGATACTTCACCAGAACTCTTTGATCGATGTTTTGCACTTTTGTCCGCCCTCGATGGCGTTCCAGAGTCGGCTGATGAGCTCGAGGACTTTTACGTCCCCCGGCCAAAGAAGAAGGCTCACCCTCTTCGAAATGCCACCCAACACAAGAAGCAAGGCCAGGAGGCATGGCTTGCCATCATGACCCTCGCCGAGGAAAAGGAGCAGCGGAAACGGATGCTCGACATCATCTCGACCGTGATTGCTCCCTGGTTCACAAAGCCCGAGCTGCTCGCCGACTTCCTGACCAACTCTTACGACGTCGGCGGTTCCATGTCTCTCCTGGCCCTTTCAGGTGTCTTTTACTTGATCTCGGAGCGGAATCTGGATTATCCCTCCTTCTACACAAAACTCTATTCCCTTCTTGACCGTGATATTCTTCACTCCAAGCACCGATCACGGTTCTTCCGCCTATTGGACACCTTCCTCGCCTCAACCCATCTCCCTGCGGCGCTCGTCGCCAGCTTCATCAAGCGCCTCGCTCGGCTTTCGCTGAATGCGCCACCCAGCGCCATCATCTTTGTGACCCCCTGGATCTATAACCTGCTCAAGCGTCACCCGACTTGCACATTCATGATTCACCGAGAGGAGAGGGACCCCAAGGTCAAGAAGCACATGAGCGAGCATGGCGCCGAGGACCCGTTCCTGCCAGAGGAGACGGACCCAATGGAGACGCAAGCGATTGATAGTTGCCTCTGGGAGCTTGTGCAGCTTCAGTCTCATTATCACCCGAACGTTGCCACCATCACCAAGGTCATCTCGGAGCAGTTCACCAAGGTCTCTTACAACATTGAGGATTTCCTCGACCACTCATATGCTACTGTAAGTTGTCGCTACCTGCCAGTTTAACAATAAAGTTCTAACCATTGGATAGCTCCTCGAGGCCGAGATGACCAAGAACGTCAAGAAGGCGCCTGTGGTCGAGTTCCATATCCCCAAGAAGGTCTTCCTGCCACATGAGGCCGGCGACGCTGAGCCCGATAGCCTGCTCGTCAAGTTGTGGGACTTTGAAGGATCGCCTCAGACCGCCGAGGTTGCGTGAAGACGGTTGACATACTGTACGGATGGCAAAAGCTAGTTTGTTGCGTATACCCAAGTTAGACTCGCGTGTAATTCTTAGAGATGTGAGGAACATGGCGTAAATGGCAATGTGTTTGGGCATTCCACGAAAAGTTGTTACTCTAGAATGATATGCAATGGATACTTTGTTAGTCTCAGCATCGACACGGGCTGTATGCAGCTGGATAGGCGAGCTGTGGCGTTGAAACAAGTCTTGACGTCAAAATGCTGTATTTCCTTGCACAGCACCTGTTATTGGTCGTTGCTTGGGTTGTAAAGTGCTTGTTGATACGCCTCACACTACAGCGCGAGTGCTCAAAGCAGGGATAGACTTGTAACCTAAAGTGCCTAATCCTAGACAAGAATCAATGGCGGCAAAAAGAAAACGATGCTGGATTGTCGTGTTGGTGGCAACAGAAACACCAAGAGCAAATCCTCGCCAATCGCGAAACAAGGCAAAAAATGAAGCGACGTGGGCCTGATTCGAACAGACGCCTCCGAAGAGAATAGATTTCTAGTCTATCGCATTAGACCACTCTGCCACCACGCCTTTGCTTGTGATAGGTTGTGTGGTGTTGCGGTATATTGCGCTGACTTGACGGCGCGTGCCGGGCGTGATACCGAGCTAGTGGTGACAACCGATTGTTAGTGGGGCCGGTGATGTTGTACACCATGATCATGACAACTCGACGGCTCCTCTTTGATGTTGCGGTAAAGATGAAAAGAGGAGTTTCGGCTAGCATATTATTTAGCGAGAAACGTCCTCAGCTGGACACATGTCAGCGGCAACCAAGCGAGTGAACGTGGTGAGTCCAAGACCCAACAGTTGTCATGTGGTAACGCCTTGAAGCCCCCCCAAGTTGGCGAGGGCCGGATATGGCCGATTGCCTGGTGAGTGTGGAGCGGACATGTGCATCCAGGCTGCAAGGCATGACCGACATTGCTGTCTTTGAGTCGCATACCAGGAGGCAGGAAAGAAGAGACAAGGAGCTGGGTTCAACACCAGAAATACTGCCGACCTACAACCATGATGATCACTTCTGACATGGACCTCCTTTTTACCTTTCTCTGAGGTGCAACCCCAACTCTCATCGACCCCCGCTGCGGGGATTGACCCGACGGTAACTTTGGTGGCCGGTTAACGGGAACCCAGCTAAAAGTGCCCTGGGCCAATTATTGCTCCAGGCGAGCGCCCCCCCTGTAGCTGGCCGATGCAGGCGTCAAACTGTACCTAGGCAGGTAACCCCAGGTAGCTGACATCATCACTGATCCACGGATTTGCGGCTTGGTGGTACGGCGCAGTCATCCCTACGACTTTCCCACAACCTTTGACGCTTCCTTTTCTCTCCTTTTCACATATTCCATAGTGTCCCTGTCTTCAGGAGCACGATATGGCTTCGAACAATCGCTTCAGCAACTTGGCCAACCCAAGCAAGATCCAATCGCCTGGAACTCCCACACAACGCCCGGCTGCCTCCGCCTCCGCCTCCGCCTCCAACTCTACCCCCGATCGACCCAAGCCCAGGAAGAGGAAGGGGCACCGCGGTGGCAAGAAGAAACGCGCGCGCAGAAAGAGTTTTGCGGCGTTTGACGAGGACGATGGACGCGACGAGGCTGAGGAGGCTGCCGGGGAGGGTTTCTTCAACCTCCCCAAGGCCAATTTGAGCAGCGCGAGCATTGATAGCGAGGCATTGTTGGACCATCGGTGAGCTTGGCTTCCATGAACAATTGCTTCCATAAAATCTAACTAATATGCAACTCAGAGGTCACCACCCTATGCGTCCCAGACGATCATCGACAGTCCCAGCCCCGGTCTCGCCCTTTACGGGACCAAGTGGCAACCGTCTCCGCTCGATCCCAGCCGTTTCCGCCGAGGAGGAGCATCCAGAACATTCGCAGTGGGATGAATCTGCGCCTTTGCTGGGCGAATCGAGGCTACGGCGTTCACAGACCGGCCTGTCTGGATACGATGCAAGTGATGCAGTATCCAGTCACAGTCGAAGTCGTCGACCCTCCAACAAGTCCTCCATGACACGGCTGGGAACTTCATCTGGCGCAAAGGACCGTTACGATGTCAACCATCCGCCGTCCATTCCGGGCTCTCCCACATTCGGCACCGCTGACCGCATAGAACTCAGTCTAGGGGATGTCATGATACGGGACGAACTCGGCAGCGTCCGTGACGACTCCCCACATCGCTTGATAGGCGAGATTGACGGCCTTTCTGATGTAGGGAGTGTTCTAAGGGATAGTCGACCTGAGCTTGGTCGAAGAATGGTGGCTGAGGCTGAGCAGGATGTCTGCTTCCCGGGTCCTGGTATGTCCGAAATGGGAGATGACGAGCCTCAGTCACGAGGCCAGGAGCAACGCCAGTATCGAACACGCCGTCGTCGCGGTCAATGGCCCGACTTGTCCATCCTAGAAGAATGGAGTCACATGGAGAAGGAGGACCGGACCGAGGAACGTCGCGTCAAGAAGATCACGGAGCCGCAGCTCATTAATGGACGACTCCGCCCGTTGCGCAAAGGCTGGTTCCAGTCAGATGAGGAAACGCCCTATCGGTTCACTTATTTCAACGAGGAGTTTCAGAGCACGATTCACAGCCAGACAATATCCGAGCTTGTCCAGCCTGGTGGCGGCTTTCGAGAACTCTTCATTCCAGATCCTAGACTCCTCTCTGATGATGAGTCTGATGAGGAGGATTTGGACCCCGTTACTATTCCCACCAAGGCCCGCAATCAGAGCTCAGGCACAGATAACGAGTCCAAGGCTAATACGCGCCAACCGCCATTGTCAGCCACCCGCGATACTCTCGAGACCCGGCCTGAAGGAACCACACCCCCCTCGAAAGATCCCTTGGCACATGTGGCTTCGAGAAGTGAGTCAGGACGCGCTACTCCGTCAGGACGTAAGTCAGCAGAAGAAAGCTTGTTGCACATCTCACAGGACACTACAGCGGATTCCAAAGACAAGATCTTGAGATATGGCGAGCGACCAGTCTGGTGGCTTGATGTTCTCTGTCCCACTGAACCCGAGATGAAGGTTATATCCAAAGCCTTTGGGATCCATCCACTTACAGCAGAAGACATTATGCTCCAAGAGGCTCGCGAAAAGGTTGAGCTCTTCCGACATTACTACTTTGTCAACTATCGAACGTTTGATCAAGACAACAACAGCGAAAACTTCCTGGAGCCTGTCGATATGTATGTGGTTGTCTTCCGAGAAGGCGTCCTGAGCTTCCACTTCTCCAAGACGCCGCATCCTGCCAACGTTCGTCGACGAATTCGCCAGTTGCGCGACTACTTGATACTATCTTCGGACTGGATCTCGTATGCCATTATTGACGACATCACGGATGTCTTTCAGCCTCTGATACAGAATATCGAGGATGAGGTGGACGAGATTGACGACGCCATCCTCAAGCTGCACTCATCCGCCGATAAGCGGTTAAAGGAGGACAACTCGAAGCCAGACGATGCAGTCACAACGTCTGATCCTAATAGTGACATGCTTCGACGTGTAGGTGACTGCAGAAAGAGGGTCATGAGTCTATACCGCCTGCTGGGCAACAAGGCGGATGTTATCAAAGGATTCGCCAAGCGCTGCAATGAGCGGTGGGAGGTTGCGCCACGGTCCGAGATTGGCCTCTATCTTGGTGATATTCAAGATCACATCATCACCATGACTGCCAATCTTGGTCATTACGAAAAGTGAGTTTCCTACATATACATGACCAAGGACGAAGTCGTACTAACGCCCGCAGATTACTCGCTCGATCTCATGGCAACTACCTCGCCCAGATAAACATCCGCATGAACGAGCGCCAAGAACAAACGGCCGACGTCCTCGGCAAGCTCACCGTCCTGGGCACTATCGTTCTCCCCATGAACATCATTACCGGTCTGTGGGGTATGAACGTCTGGGTGCCCGGTCAGGAGTATGAGGGTGACCTCACCTGGTTCGCCTGGATCACGGCCGGTCTCCTTTTCTTTGGATTTGCATGCTACATGATAGCCAAGAGGGTATACAACATTGTATAAGGGGCGCTCCCGCACGTGGGAGAGCCGAAGCGAAGGATATACGGAGTGCTGCTTTTAAGAGTTGGGCACACACACGATATAGCGGTTGGCACACAGTACACAGTCTTGCCGCCCTCCCTCTTCTTCTTTTTTTGGTTTTCTTTTCTATTTGCCTGCTGGCAACTTGTAGGCCTGGAGTTTATCACGGTACAGTACTTGTTCGTCTGGAAACGGCTGGTTGGTTTAGGGGGGTTTGGCGGTGCATCCAGACAGTACATCTGGCGCTGGGCAGTTTGGGTTCCCAATACTTTTTCGGTGTGCGGTTACATGGGAGAGTATACATAAAATTGACATGTCTTTTGGGGCGCGAGTCGTAGCGAAAATTGGGCATCTTGGCTATTGCAGCTGCTTGATCGTGGGGTTACAAAAGAAGCCCATCTCTCCAATATGCCCTACTAGCGTTCTGCAACAAATAAAAAAAAGTTAGAAACGTGGAAATAAGGACATGCCCGACAAGCTGGCTAATTCATGGATGACCAAGGATAACGTGAACTAGAAGTTGCGATTCTTGCTCACCCCCGATGTGGCTTTCTCTACCCTACATAACCCCTGAAATACAACTAGGATCGCGTCTATCTCGGAGACCGTTCGTATTCAATGCAACACCAGGAATAGAACTCTGTTTCATTTTCTTTTCGGTAAATATCAGTCGCGGGTATCTGTTCAATCCCTATCCGACAACTATTGCATTCGTGTCGCCTCTCTTACACCATCATGACGATAGCCCTCACAACGGCAACTAGCTTCCAAGGTACAACCATGTTACCCTCTTCTTCTTGGCATGACGGAGTTGTGACCACCAGGAAGGACGCCTGGACAACTGCAACGTCGTATCATCTGGCCGCCGACCTTCACCGATGACCAGCAACTAACTAGTTAGGGACCATGCTTCCTCCTGGACTATATAAATCAATGGCCCATATCTGCGCCTGAACGCCTAATACATCCAAATACCCTCCAAATGCATGATGCGAGACGCCTCTGGCGAGTCTCCTGACTCAACACGACGGGCGAATCACTTTGCGCGAATGTATCTATACATGGAATTATCTCCGCTGGCCAGCAAAGGTAGCCCGGAGTGCCAGAATCTGCTGCCTCTCAGCCTCGGGAAGCATGTCGATCTGAGATTGAGGAAGCTCCATGACAGCTCGCATTAGAGCATCGGGATCCTGGGCAGCGGGCGCGGGCGCAGCGGCAGGAGCGCCGTAGGGCTGAGCAGGCGCCTGATATGGCATACTGGCGACTGGAGGAGTGTTACTCGCTCCGGGGTAGCCAGGCATTGGGGCGGGAGGATAGGCAGCAGCCGGTGGGGGTGCTCCCGGCTCGACGACCGATTGAATAGCTTCGGGGGACACGAGACCCATGAGAAGAAGAGCCTGAAACACTGCGTATGCCAGCTGTGGTGCTTGCTGGAGGAGTTCGGCAGCTCGCTGAGGTTCGTTGGTCGCGAGGGTCTTCATCTGGGAAAGAATGTCGAGTAGCTGGGGAGGCGGGAGGGTTTCAAGAGTGCGCGAGATAGCGTCGGTGCAAGTGACGCCGTGTGGAAGCTCCTTTCCGGCGGGCAGAGGAGGGAGAGTGCTCGGCTGAGAGCTGTAACTGGGGCCGGCGCCATTAGAGCCGTGTGGGTTATAGCCTGAGCCGCCCTGGTGTCCAAGGTTAGAGTATGAATCTGAATAGAGCTCGCATGCGTAGTACCTGGTCCTTGTCTTCATCGGTGCTCTTCTGCTCGTTAGAGAAGTCAACGCGAAGTTTCCTGCCCATGATCTCGTAGTCGTTCAGATTGCGCACAGCTGAGGAGGCCGAGTCTATCAAAGTCGATTAGAAGTGAATGTATGTCGGCGCCCAAGAGATCGTACCGGTATCCGGGTAGTCTGCAAAGCCAAAACCCTTTGGTCGTCCAGTCTCGGAATCGTAGACGAGGCGAAAGCGTTCGACCTTGCCGGCGCTGCTGAAGATTTCGGTGATTTGCTCCTCGGTGAGCCCTGCGGGCCTAGTCAGATACAAAATGCCACAAACAGAGCTGGCGGCGCTTACCATATGGGATGTTGCCCACAAACACAACGCGAGAGGGTGGCCTCGTCGACATGTTGACTAGGCGGCCGGAGAGGCAACAAAGAAGATTATCTCGTATACGAAAAGAGAGATCGTGTGTTTCTCGGGGATGTGTAAGCGCGGCGCAGAGTATGGAAGCGAACAAGGAAACTATTCAAACCGGAATAGTTGGTTTAGATGGCAGTCACAGAGAGAAATGGTGATGGTGTAGGAAAGTTGGAAGAGAGTGATGGGTGGAATTTCTCAGCCTTGCGATCTGATTTAGTGGACCTACAGCGGCAGGCTGAACCAGAGCTTCCCTTCCTTTCCCGTCTGCAGTGCCTGACGCATGCGAAGCTCCAATAGAAACCGGAGATTTTCCGGCCCAGTGCCTTGAAGGTCGGGATCAAACCCTATTAGGTTTAGCCCAATTGGAGATGCCACGGAGGGGGGACCCTGTTCTGAGGCAGACAGGCCCCAAGCTAGGTAGGCGCGGAAGGACCAAGAGATAGGTCAGCCGCAGTTGGAAAAAGGTGGCCTTTAAGAAATGTAAGAATAGGAACAACCAAACTCTTTATTCTCGCATTGCTTCGCTTCTTCCTCTTTTTGCTGCTCGAGTGCGAGGTGCCGGTCCGCAGCCACGCTCGACGAATGCTGTCTCTCATTCACTGCATTTGATCATTTTCTTGCCCATCTCCTTGCGGCTGCTCCTGAAGCCTGCTCTCCTTTTCAGCTGTTCTTTAGCGACTCGCGCTGCTGTTGCATCCATACCTACCAACTTACACCCGTCTCGAACCTCATCGCATCCAGCAAACGACACGCTTCTCCAAAAATGCCTCCCAAGTCGAGGTTCACAAGGCTCGATGCCTTCACCAAGACAGTCGACGAGGCGCGAATTCGAACCACAAGTGGTGGTATTGTCACTATCGTGTCTCTGATCGTCGTCATCTTCCTGGCCTGGGGCGAATGGTCAGAGTATCGCCGGGTCGAGATACACCCCGAGTTGATTGTGGATAGAGGACGAGGTACGGGATAACATCTAGGTCTCCGGGGATAGAACCGCGATTGCTTCCCCGTTGCGACTTCAAAGCCGCGAGTTGCTGACATGGATGTGATTTACAGGAGAGCGAATGGAGATCCACCTCAACATCACATTCCCCAAGATGCCCTGCGAGCTCCTGACCCTCGATGTCATGGATGTCTCTGGCGAGCAGCAGCACGGCGTCATGCACGGTGTCAACAAAGTCCGTCTCCAACCCCAGTCCAAGGGCGGCGCCGATATCGACTCCAAGTCCATCTCCCTCCACGATGATGCTGCCGCCCACCTCGATCCCTCCTACTGCGGTGGCTGCTACGGCGCTCAGCCCCCTGCGAATGCCCGAAAGGCCGGCTGCTGCCAGACTTGTGACGAAGTTCGTGAAGCCTACGCCCAGGCGTCGTGGGCCTTTGGCCGTGGAGAGGGCGTCGAGCAGTGTGAGCGTGAGCACTATGCCGAGAAGCTGGATGCTCAGCGTGAGGAAGGTTGCCGCATTGAGGGTGGCCTGCGCGTGAACAAGGTTATTGGCAACTTCCATTTTGCCCCTGGACGAAGCTTCAGCAGCGGCAACATGCACGTTCACGATCTGAAGAACTACTGGGATGCCCCCAAGGGCAAGGCGCACGACTTCACCCACATCATCCACTCCCTGCGCTTTGGTCCTCAGCTACCTGACGAAGTCGCTCGCAAGGTCGGCACCAAGGGAACGCCCTGGACGAACCACCACCAGAACCCTCTTGATGGCACCCGCCAGGATATCAAGGATCCCAACTTCAACTTCATGTACTTTGTAAAGATCGTCCCTACATCGTACCTCCCTCTGGGCTGGGACAGCAAGGGTCTCAAGTTCGCCGGCCTCCTGCAGGACGACACGAGCCTTGGAGCCTACGGTTACTCCGAGGATGGCAGTGTCGAGACTCACCAGTACTCTGTCACTAGCCACAAGAGGAGTTTGGCTGGCGGCAACGACGCCGCTGAAGGCCACGCTGAGCGCCAGCATACCAGCGGTGGTATCCCTGGCGTCTTCTTCTCCTATGTAAGTGCCCTATGGCGTTTGTCTTGGCAGGTGAATCGGAACTAACGCTGGCTGTAGGACATTTCTCCCATGAAGGTCGTCAACCGCGAGGAGAAGGGCAAGACCTTTAGCGGTTTCCTTGCTGGACTCTGCGCCATCGTTGGTGGAACTCTGACCGTCGCTGCGGCGATTGACCGTGGACTATTCGAGGGTGCCGCGCGTCTCAAGAAGATGCGATCCAAGGACATGTAAGCAGAGAGTATATAGGCGCGATGTGGGGACGAGTGAGGATGAGCAAGGTACGACCAGCCATGGTGATGGACCTGTGTAGCTATTGTAAAAGTCCAATGCTACCTATGCATTGGTGGGTTAGGCGTTCTGGAATAGTTGGGAATTTTTAAGGAGCATTATCAAATCATGAAAGGAGACGCCATGGACTTGATGGCACATGTATCTTGCTCGGGAAGAAGGGTGAATTATAAGATGGGATTTCAGATGTCTCATGAGGACGGCTATGTAAAACAGCGTCTGGTTGAAGACAGTTTCAAATGTGGCGGCGGGTGGGAATTGAGATCTGCAAATCACCGACATCGTACCTGGGAGATTCTGCCATCGTCTCTGGGCCAATTGCGCGTACTCGTCCGTATAACCCCTGAAGCAGGGGATCGATCGCTGAAGACGCTGTGGAGAAAGAAGCACACCCTTGAGGTTGGCGAACCTTGCCTTGTGCCTGGCATTGTGCGAGCACGGAGATTAGTGACGAGATTGTGAGATTATTGTGCACAAAGTTCTCGTGCCTAGGGACCAATCGAGAACTGAGTCGAGCGGTGCTGTCAGCAGGGGACCATGTCCCTGGATGATGGGCAGTCGAGAAACACCGGCGGGATAAGGACCGGGGTCGGAAGCTGGACAGTGTGACGGGAGGTGTTTCATTGGCAGGTGCCACTGGAGAAGGCATAACAAAGTGAAGAGGCTCAAAATGAGACTTGAATGCGCCCTGGCCACTTGGATTCTCTTGCAGAGACGGTAGCTGTAAGATAGATGGATGGGCTGTGTAAGAGGACGCAGGAAAAGTCCAGGCAGAGTGTCTGATTGGACCATCTTGGGTGATCGCTCATTTATGATTGACAGGTGAGGGATAGAACAATGGCTGCTAGCGATCTCTGCGCATCCCTTGCAAGGTACTGTACCACACACTGTCGGGCGGAGGAAGAACTTCAGATGCGGTACAGTACCCTTGGTGGAACGGGTAGATGCAAGATTCGGCCATGGCAGTGGTGAAACCGTAGCCACATGTACGGAGCACCTAGCAACCGGTTTGAGGTGTGATTGTCCCGTCTGCTGTCGGCAACAAAGGGCCGCCTGCGTCATTCCCTGTGCCCTTGCGTCAGGCTCTGTAATACGTGGGCCGTCGTGGCATCCATGGCTGCACTCCATCTGGCACCGATGACACGGCGTGGCTTGACCTTTGAGGCAAAGAGAATTATGATTTGCGCCATTCGCTGCGGCTGAAGCAGCAGTTGCAACGCTCCACGTCAAAGCCCGATAAAGACGGAAACAAGACGTTTACGCGTGCAATTTGCCTTTGTGGCCCAGGTTGCCGTCTTGGTAGACTAGCGCTGGTCATCAGTTGCTATAAAAAACTCGTGGGCGAGAGAGAACTGGGGTCGGGCGTGAACTAGTCGTAATCAAGAGGCAGAGGCGGAGGCGGAGGCGCATACAGTACGGAGTATGCTGAGAGGCCTGTTGACGAGACCTATGTTTGTGGCTGTTTTCAACTCGGCTGGCATGCAGAACTGGGTCTTGGATAGACCGCCGCTCAAGACAACAAATGAGCCTGGCTGCGTACGTACGTAGCACACAAGGCTAAACGAGATCGGAAGAGTCCTGACAGCCAAGCAATCGCTGTCTAGACTTCTGTACCAGGGGCCGAGAACAGGCAGGGCAGACAGGAAAGGGTAGAGGAATCCTGGAGAGCTGAAAGGGGGCGATGAAGAGAGGCGAGGTTCAGATACCCGACCCGAGGTGAACCATTGACAACGGGAGCCAGCGCTAAAAGATGTTGTCTGGCAGATACAGACCGCTCTCGAGGCTGAGTCTGACCTGCAACGGTTTCTCAATGGCTAGTGCATCACAAGGCATATGCCTTCTGACAGTTAGATAATAGACTCCTCATGAAGATAACAATGGAAGACCCAGAGCATGTACCCCGGACTGGGAAGTGGCTGCAATCAGACAGGTACTTTACACTGGAGCCATGGAGTCTGTGGAGCCTCGAGCCGGCCGATCCTGGCCTGGTCTCATTGTTTTGCCGTCGTCTTGGGTTGGGGTCTGACAAGTGAGAGACACACACGCTGGAGGCCTTTGCAAGTCCCCTTTGCTTTTGGACGAGACAAGGGAGCAAGACATTTGTTGTTGGAGATGGGGGAAGCAGGGGATGAAGTGGTAAAAAAAAAAGAGTCCATGACTGCGCAGGGTGGTAGAATGTGCAAGACGACGCATGCAAGGCACCGAAATGAGGCGTCGAGGCCGTTTTTGCTTGTGCGACCGCGGCTGCTGGTCCTTGAAAAACAGCGAAATTGGATGCAACTGCGAGCAAGAGGCTGCCTTCCAGAGTTGGTAGGCTTGACGGGAGAGTAATCAATCTCCCTGGGTACGACTGACTTGAATCCATATTACAGTCCAGATCCCCTTTACTGTAGACGGGCATGCCTCCGTCTTCAGTTGGACTTAGTCCCCGCCCGTCAATAAGTCGGGTTGGTCGTCGAACCCTGTGATGGTCCTGGGCCTGTGAGCGAGTGGGACTATTCGAGTCCAAGAGAACGCCTCCTTTCGGTCATGGGGGGGTCTAGAGGGCCAGCTTATTAGACTTGCCACGAGGGCCGGCGTTGTGCAGTGCAGAGCGGGGAGAAACGTCTAGCGTAATAGTGCAGGTCAAGGGCCTCGTATTTTGGACATGGATTGTCGGTGCATCGCTGCGCCGCCACGCCCTCTGAGAGAATTGGATCTTGTGCAGCGCAGCCTGGGCCTTGGTCAGTACTGTGTATGTATGTACAGAACACCTCATCAGCACAGACCCGGTGGAGAGAGGGCATCCACATCAACAACATTGAGAACCTGAGGCGAAGTTGGCGAGATCAAGAGGTGAGCACTTGGATGACATGACATGGACGCAAAGCCCCCTTTGGTAGTCAGTCACTCTCCTCCGCCTGGGCTGGCTGGATGCAGGACGCAATGTAATGTGCAAGACCGCCCTAATCAAAATGCCTTGTCCTCTTGGAGTGTTGCACAGCACAGCGCCAGAGACCTCCCTCTCCCCATCCGGTATCCCTCCACCCTGGGTCCATCCAAAAGGGACCCGACGGGATCCATCCATGATCCATCACCTCCTCTCCACTCTTTCCACATCGCATCCATCAATCTTCTGCACTGTAACCAAGGTCTAATAAAGCCACCCAGGGCAGGTAAATTACTTCCCTGTTCGCGCTTGGGGGCTAATGCTTTGGGGGGAAGGACGAGAGAGACACTACCTTACCTTACCTTAGCTAGGGCCGCAAGTCTATGCTCTCTACAGATACCTTAGATCTTAATCCTACTTCCCGTCCACAAACACCATCCATCCTCCCTCCTCTACTACGACTCCCCTGTTCTCGCCGCTTCCTCTTTTACTCCGAGTCGTCATTCGCATACTTGGCCGCTCGTTCTCTCGGTGTTTTTTCCTCCCCCTCGTTCTAATACTCGTTCGCGCTTCGTCTCATCTTGGCCCCATCAAGGAAGGAAGGGCGTCGCCCCGTCACCCCACGAAGACCCGAGACCCGTCAACAACACCGCCGCCGCATAGCATACATACATAGCATAGCACGGCTCCGCGTTGCGCCGCTCACATCTCCGACAATCTCGAACCCCGTCTTCCGTCTGCGTCGCCGATTTCCTCTTGGTCGTAGTGGCCGTCGCTCGTTTCAACTCCGTTCCATCGAGCTTCTCGTGGCACTAATCGCATAGCGCGGCCCGCGCAAAGATCCCTCTTCCGCCGCCGATCACTGCTTGGCTATCTTTCGCCGTCACCCTCGTCTCGCCGTTCCTGACGTCTGTTCGCCATCATCCATTCTTTGTCGACCCCCAATGTCTGCCGCAGCTTTGTAACGCCTTGTTAATACCGGTGCCCCCTGCTCTTTGACAATCGCTCGGCCTGTTCTCCCGACCATTTCGGATCCTGGTCCTCGCTGCAACCGAGCGTCAAACCAACGAAATAATACAGCCAACTCTCCTGCTACGCTCTCTGGCTGCTTTGATTTTTGGCGGAACTTTCGAGAGGGGCCATATTAGTTGCGCTTCCGCATAGGGCATTCGTTTTTTTCCATAATAGTAATATCTGCATGGGCACGAGACTCTACCGGTAGAGTTGTACTTCAGAGCGACCAACCATGTCGACACGACCGTCCATTTTGGACTTGCGATCCGACTCGCAGCATTCCAACATTTCCACTGTCTCCAAGCCTCTCCGTTCACCTCGCCTCCATGTCGCTGGCGAAATCCCCCCCGAGCTGTCCCCGTTGGACGCCTTTGCCATGCAGAGCCGGTTGCTCGCAAGGCAATTACAAGAAAGTGCCAAGGAGGGCAACAGGATGAGCCGACTTCCACCCCTCACTGTCGAGAGCCCTTTGATTGTTCAGGGGCGGTCCGAATACTTTCGGTCTATGTCCCAAGATTCGGGGTCTGAGGCTGGTGATCGCCCTGGTTCTAGTTTTGGCCCGAGGACAGAGGTAGAGCTGGAGGACGCGTTTAGCGACGATGCCGACCGACCAGTCTCGATGCATCCACGAATGAGCCGCATACCCCCTACCCCAGATGAGGATATACCAGCAGTGCCTGCTCGTGATCCAGCTCGGACTCGCCCTCTGCTAAATCAGATTGACGAGACAGACCCCTTTTTCGGTGCTAGGAGAGAACGCTCACCTTCACCGTTGCGCAGCGAAACTCAATCGCAGTCTGATAAGCGAACCGAATCATCTCCTTCTCGAAGGGAAGACGCCGCCTCACTATCTTCTCACCGACGACCCAGCGGGTCAATCAGTGGTTCTATCAATGGATCAATCAGCGGCTCCCCTCACAAGCCGAAGCAGCCTTCGTTCGATGAGCTTGGACTCGCGCCCCCTCAAACCATGTTCACGAGGAGATCATCCAGCACCGTTTCCACCCCCCTACTACCTACCGATGAAGAATCGACCGGTAATATGGCTGGCTCATTCCATTCGCTACCTCCACGAAAGCTCTCTTCTGGGAGCGCCGCCTTTAACGGTGCAGTGACGTCCCCAGGCATTGGCTCTTTTCAAAGATCGCCTTCAGTGAGCTCGGAAACGTCTGCTCTTCCCCGACCATCCTTCAACTTTTCAAGACCTCTCAGCAGGTCTGGCACGCCTGGTATGGAGTCACCTCTGAGACAAGCCTCTTCTGATAGCCAGCCCTCATTCATCTTGGCTGATGACACGGCCCATACACCAGTGAGCATGCATAGCGAAGCCTTTCTGGAGCAACAGACCGACGACAAGGGCGCACCGTCGTACATTTACTCCAAGTTTTCACTACCCAGAGGCAAGACTATTCAGCGAGCCGAGCCCTCTGAACATCCAACACAAGCCTCCTACCGATGGGAGCAACCCATGGTTCCTCCTAGCAATGTCCAGCGAATCCATGCTGAGGCTCCTCCTTCGCCTCCCACCCGCCCATCCAGTTCTTCAGCCAAGATTGTCCCAGAGGATTCCTTAACACCCAGCAGCCCGATGCCAAGGCCATCGACAGAGCTGAGAAAGGTCTACTCAGAAACAGCGGCGCCCCCGATGCCACAGGCACCTTCGAGTCCCGAGAGACCTTCAATCGATGACTCACGATCCTCAGAAGATGCACCCAGAGGTCGAGGCAGGACTCCCGTTTCCACCACAACCAGCGACACCGCTAGCACGATCCGACCACCACCTACGGCTCGATCTGCGGCTCCCACCGCTTCAGAAATGTCGGCAGAGGAGCATTTAGCCAAGGGCATAGAGTGCCATGAGAACGGGTCTCTGAAGGAGTCGACATATCATCTTCGATACGCAGCCCGACTAAACGATCCTACCGCCATGCTCCTGTATGCGCTTGCCTGCCGTCATGGATGGGGCATGCGAGCGAATCAGAAGGAGGGTGTTGAATGGCTCAGGAAGGCGGCCGAATATGCTAGTGTCGAGATTGCGGATGATGAGGATCAGGTCAAGGAGGGCAAGCATGTCGATGTTATTGAGAGGAGAACTCGAAAGGCGCAGTTCGCTCTCAGCATTTACGAACTTGGTGTTAGTCATATGAACGGATGGGGAATTGAGCAGGACAAGTCCCTGGCACTGAGGTGTTTCGAGATCGCTGGCAGTAAGTCTATACGCATCAGTTGCTGATGAGTTGTACTAACTAAGAACTAGACTGGGGTGATGTCGATGCACTGGCTGAGGCTGGCTTCTGCTACGCACAGGGCATAGGTTGTAAGAAGAACCTCAAGAAGAGTGCCAAGTTCTATCGTATGGCTGAAGCCAAGGGTATGAGCATGGTTGGAAACAGCTGGTATGTATCTGCTGAGACAGGTGTCTTACTGCAACCCATTACTGACTGTTATGTTACAGGATTCATAAAGCCAAGTACGATGATGACGACGACACAAGCGCACCCAAGAAGGACAAGAAGAAGGCTCGGAGTAAATCTCGAACCCGAACCATGTTTGGACTGAAGTGAGCCCACGAGCCGCTGTATTTGACACGTCTACCACGATAATGATGAGATCTTCGACATACCCATTTCATCGGAGTTTGAGTTGCGCATCGCATTTGGGATTCATGGGTTTTCTGGGAGGAGTATTGTGCTCTACGCACCGACTGAGGCGCAACACTTGACTGATCATACGACATACCACAAGCGCGACGTTGCTCAGGGAGAGCAATGATGTGGTTTGGACAAAGGGAGTTAACTTCGCTTCTGTGCCGGGCTTGGATTTTGGGATGGGGGGTTTTTAGCGATGATTTAATCCCCAACACGGGCTACGGCTTTTGTGGCCTAGCAAAGGCGATTGCATGGTACCGATTTGCGCATAGCAGATTGGTTGGCTGTTATTATTCTATTCTATTCTTGTAACCTTCATTGCACATAGAGATAGTGGACATATCCACGGGGGTGCAGCTGGAAGCATGTATGGAGTTTGTATGCTTCTTTCGAGAATCATCATGCTTGCCAGACAAACAAGCTGAAAGCTGTTCACCTTCAAACGAACATCAATGGTCACCTCTTGGAGATCAAAGAAGACAAGTTCAGTGCTCCAGTTTATAGTGTACCCGGATTGTGTTGTTACATGCCACGCTTTAACCAGCTAACTGCCCAAGCATAATCCAGGCGCTTAGGTGTCGACATCCATCTTCGAGTCGTCAAGAGGCACCTCTTCCACGCTAACGTACCGCCCAATCTCGTTCCTAGTAATGATCTTCTCGTTCAGCACCGCCGTCGTGCCCTTGGGGAAGGCGTAACTCTGCAGCTTGGGGTCCTTCTCGTTGGGCTTGATGTAGTTTCTCTTCAATGTCGTCTTCTCCTTGGTGATGATGGCCACATCCACGTTGGAACCAGAGCCCAGATCGTTCCAGACACCCGCCAGGATGGCGTCGCTCGCCAGCTTCACCGCTTCCTCCTGGGAGAGGTCGGGCTTCCACTGGGTCTCGAAGACGCTCATGGCGGCCAAACTACCACTGCCCATGGTGACGTAGGGGAGCTTGTCGGTGCTGCCGTGGGCGTGGACGGTGAAGAGGTGGGTGCCGGTGGGGTCAACACCGGCGACAACGAGGTAGGCGCCGATGTAGCCCTGGTAGCGGAAGAGGTGCTGCTTCAGGAGGGTCATGCAAGTGACGACGCGGGGCTTGCGGCCCGTGGAGAGGGAGTGCAGCTCGAGCTGGGAGGAGATGAGGGCGGTGGTGAACTCAGTGTCGGCGGCTGTGCCGGCGCCAGCGCACCAGATCTGAGGGGAGATGTAGTGAAGCTTCTCACAGTTCTTGTCGGCGACGATGGGGCCGGATGTGGCTCGGGTATCGGCTGCGATCTGTCGATGGAGGTCGTGTCAGTGGGCGATGCTTGTGATGGGGAGCTCTTATCGTCATGACGATAGTCCCGTCCAGGGAATTAAGGCATGGGCCATAAGAGGGACGCAGAAGTACTCACCACCACACCGCCATCGAATATGCATCCAACAATGGTTGTTCCAGTACTGGTGGCCTTTGGCAGTGGAACTCCTCGGGCGTGGAGGGCCGCATTGCGGTTGTAGTTGGAGAAGTCGAAGCCGGGCATCGTGGGTGACGTTGGTTTCCCCGATTCAATATCTCAATTTATGCGTAATTCCGGGAGTTATCGACAGGCACGGTATCGCAAGTTGGGACAGTCGTTCGGGGGGTATCTTTGTGGTTGGGACGTGGTTCACAGCGACGAGTTGAGGTTAACAAGGCAGAGCTGATGACGAGGCTAAAAGCTGCCTTCCAGAGGCAGAGGCACGTCGTTGAGCTACCCCAGGGACACGCTCTGATTGGACTGTGGCGCGCAGGTAGAGGCTGGCAGTCGGCGGTGGCTCGAGCTTTGGCACGTGATGATTAAGCTCTAAAAAGTCACTACAGTCGAGGCGAACTCTGGGAAGCAAGCAAGTTGCGAATTTCGTCGTGGAACAATATCTTCCTCCCATTTCACACTCACCTTCTTCTTCTTTGGACATCATCGACAACGTGCCCCAGATTCTGGCTAACCATCCGTCTCGATCCATTGCTTGTTGGGCTCCTGGCGCTTCAGCTGGCCAATCACGATTATTTGCTGGCGTTCGCACTGAGCACGTCCCCTGGCCTACCACCGCCTGCCTAAGCCTTGCGCGAAAGCAAAGCTCCCCCAGTCTTCCCAGCCCACTCCCATGCGAAGGGCAAATTAATTGAACTCTGGGTCCTCTTCTCCAAGTCAAGGCCGGCTACTCTGCTACAGTCATGGCTTTCGGCTTCGGTAACTCAGGAAACTCCATGCTTGGGGGCGCCGGCGGAGCAGGAGGGCTGACTACAGGTCCTGATTTGGAGACTATCCAGACAGAGGTAAGTTTGCGCTTGTGTTGATGGCATCCTGAGGCTGGATTTGTTTTGCTCGCCCATTGAGGCCATGCTAACCACTTGCGCCAAACACAGGATCTAGGCTTTCTTACCATCGCCGGCGACGCCAAAGTTCGTCTGACCTCTGCGTGGTCATCTCTTCCATCTTCTACCGCGTCGCTCCTTAGTGTTGCTTCGCGAAAGGGTCTTGTCGCTGCTGCCGGACCCGACCAGGTCATCATCGCCACCACTGAGTCCGTCCGAAAAGCATTCGAATCAGAAAAGAATGGCGACTCCGACATCCGCGCATTCGAGCCTCAGCTCAAGATTGCGATGCCCATGCGGGTGTCGCAACTCGCCTTTACCGCAGACGAGAACTACCTGATTCTCTCAGCTGAATCTGGTGGCGGATTGGCCGTTTACGAAGTCCAGAGCCTCCTCTCGGGCTCGACAAACTCTGCCTTTGAGCTGTCGACGAATGGCGAAACGCTGCGAGCTATGATACCGAACCCGACACCCGAGAAGGCTGAGCTGTGTGCCATCGTTACCAACGGCGGCAACTTGCACATGGCAAATCTGAAGGAGCGCCAGATCAGCAACCCCCTCAAGAACCAGGTCAGCTGCATCAGCTGGAGCTCCAAGGGCAAGCAGCTGTGCGCGGGATTGGGTGATGGCACAATATCCCAGATGACACCGGAAGGTGAGGGTAAGGGGGAGATCCCCAAGCCCCCTAACGTGGGCGACTTTCACGGTAAGCGTTTTCAAGATATCTAACAAGACCTCAAATAAGGCTAACATCCTAATAGTGTCATCTCTTACTTGGCTGGAAAACAACCTCTTCCTGTCTATTCACACATCGAACAACGAGTCTCCACCAACATCCATTTACCACATCATCACACGCCAACCGCCATCATCTTTCAACTTCCAAAAGCTAACGGATCCCGTTGAGCCCTTCGGTTCAGAAAAGACTCCTCACCATACTATTCTACGACTCCGGGACTTCCCACCCGCTCTCCAGGACCTTCTCATTGTCTCTTCTACGGCAGCCACTGAGATGGGTGTGTTGAGTCGATCCAAGACCGCTCTGGCTACCGATAAACCAGCCGACTCCATCACCGGTGTTTTCACTACGACCGAGTTCTTGGATGACACCAAGAGACCGACTCTCCCTATGACTGACTCCATGGATGACTCGACACCCGTGGGTGTTGCACTGGACTTGTCTGGCAAGGAAAAGGTCTACAAGCCCATCCCTTCGGATGTCGAGCTGGAGGAATCACCAGGGCCCCTCCCTGGATTTTGGGTCCTGACTCATGAGGGTATTTTATGCGCGTGGTGGGTAGTCTACAACGACTCCATCAGGCAAGGCACATCGTATCCTCATCTAACTGCCGTAGAGGGCTCTGCTGCCCCTGCCCCGGCTCAGGCGGCACCATCAGCAGCAGCGTCTTCTGCATCTCCATTTGGTGGCGCCTCCGCCTTCGGCTCATCGGCTGCCGCTCCTGCGTTTGGCTCGTCCTCTCAACTCGGACAGAAGTCTTCGCCTTGGGGCTCTGGAGGCTCTACTACCGCAGCCCCCAGCACAGGTGGTGCTGTGTTTGGATCAAGCGGTTTCAGCAACGCAGCGCCCTCTTCCGCGCCAGCTTTCGGCAAGCCCAGCGCTATTGGCTTTGGACAGTCGTCACAACTGGGCGCGAAGAGCTCCCCTTGGGCGTCTGCATCGAGTGGAACAGGATCGACCCCTGCTTTTGGACAGTCTGGCTTTTCGAGTTTTGCGAATAACAACAACAACACCAGCCCCTTTGGCAAGGCAGCGTCATCCAATCAATCAGGCGCCTCTGGGGGATTTGCTGGTTTCGCCAGCCAGGGCGGCTTCGCTTCTGTTTCCAACAACAACAGCAGCAGCGGCAGTGTATTTGGCAGCGGAGACAAGCCAGCAGCAAGTCCTTTTGCCTCTACCTCTAAGACGGAGACAGCTTTCCCATCCAAGCCCGATCAACCTTCCAGCAACCCGTTCGGCTCCACTCCATTCAAGTTACAAAGCTCATTCAAGCCGGATGGGTCTGCCAAGGACGATGTCAAACCAAGTGGACAATCCTCTATGTTTGGAAGTGGATTTGGCTCTGCTCTTAATGACGCTGCTAACAAACCCACCATCACTACATCCGCGGCGAAGGATGAGGATATGGACACTGCTGAGGCGACTCAAGAGACTCCCGCTAAACCCAAAGGCTCGTTATTCCCTACGCCCCAGAGCCCCGAATCTACTACCCCGACAACTACCCCAGCACCATCCAAGTTTGGGTTTCCTACCTCGCCTGTCCCCCAAAGCTCGGTCTTTGGACAGCCTTCCAAGTTTGGCTCGTCGACTCTGTTCGGTAGCAAGTCAGAAACTCCAAAGCCTGGTGGCTTGTTTGGATCCTCATCCGCTACACCCAAGCCTGGAAGCCTATTTGGATCACAGCAAAGCACACCCAAGGCGAGCATATTTGGAACTCCACAAACTGCGGCCAAGACAACTGGATATACAGGGATATTCGGACAAAAGTCAGTCCCTGAAGCAGAGACACCAAAGGTCAAGGTGGAAGAAGACGCTCCCCTGCCTCCTGATACCACGAGCAAGGCTGCCTTCCCCCTCGGCGATTCATCTTCTTCATCAGCTACTTCTGCTGCTCCCTCTAATCCATTCGCAATGGCGACAGCTCCTGCTAAACCCGAAGCAGCTCCTTTGCCCCCAGACTTCCTGTCGACGAAAAAGACCAGCAAGCCTGCAGGCGAGGCCACAGACGCCCCATTGCCGCCTGACTTTGTCAATGTCTCCAAACCCTCGGAAAAGTCAACGGCTGCACTAAGTGCCCCTTTGCCACCAGACTTTACCAAGCCAACCAAGAAGCCCGCCGCGGAACCAGACGATGCTCCCTTGCCCCCCGATTTTGTTGCTCCCAAGGCCCCTTCAAAGGAGCCTTCCTTTGTGCCCTCGGTTCCCGAGTCAGCTGAGGATGAGAGTGATCTGGAGGATGAGGATGACGATGAGGATGACGATGATGGCTCGGAAGGCAGTGGTATCGACGTTGCCAAAGACCTGAGCCCAAGCGTCAGTGGCCTAACCCCTACGCCAGGTTTCACTCCTCAAAGCTCGTTTGGCGGTCTTGGCGGGCCTGCCCTTGGCAGCAGCAGGGCCAACCAAGAATCATCCCGGCCCCTGTTTGGCGAAATCAGCCGCAATGCTCCCTTGTTCCCACGCCCAACTGCGACCAGCCCCAGGTCCCCCAGCCCGGTTCGGAGTGCTATACCAAACCGAGTGATTAGGTCGGAAGTTATGAGGTCAGTGAGTGCCCCCGGAATGGCATCGCAAATCCTCGGACCCAGACAGTCTCAGATGGGGGCTTCTATCACTAGTAAGGATACTGGCGCGCCGGAGGATCCGTTCATGGTCCAGCACCGGAAGTTGAAGGCAAGACAGGAGGCAGCGGAGACGCAGCCTCTCGTGGACGAGGAGGATGACGAGGTGCAGAAGATTCTTGCATCCGAGGTTGAGGGCAGCTTGACGCTGGATGAGTTCGTTGCTCACTCCAACGTTGCACCTCCCGCCAAGGAGAGCATCCCAAGCCAAGTCGAGGCAGTCTATCGAGATATCAACTCGATGATCGACACGCTCGGCCTTAACGCGCGCACTGTCAAGTCATTCATCAAGGGTCACACTGAGGAATGTAAGCAAGGTGGGCGAACCAAGGATGACCTCGAGGATCCCGATGATTGGGTTCTCTGTGAGATTGATGAGCTTGGGGAAGTTCTGGACAACGAGCTGTACCCGGATCTTGAGGATGGTCGTGTTCGTGACTTGGAAGCTAAGCTCGATGCATGCCACGAACTGACAAGGGATATGCACCGCCTACGGGCTAAACAGGAAGATCTCAAGAAGATCCTCATGATCAGGACGGACCCTGACCAGGCCGAAGTGACACGGTCTATGCCACTGAGCGCGGAGCAAGCAACACAGCAGAACGAACTCAGACGGGAGTTTGCCAAGTTCTCGAAGCTTGTTGCTGAGGCGGAAGAATCGCTGACGCTACTGAAGACACGGATTGTATCAGTCTCGAGCGCTTCAGGCAAGGGCAAGACAAGCGTGCCGACGGTGGACGCCGTGATCCGTACCATCACCAAGATGACGGCCATGGTTGAGAAGCGAAGTGGAGACATTGACGTCCTGGAGAACCAGCTGCGCAAGGTCCATCTGGGCGGTTCAAGCCGAGAGGGATCCCCAATGACACCTCAAGCAAGGAGGAGCATCATGTTCTCTCCCGACTCGACGCCTGCGCGAACTCTTCGCCACAGTTTCGCGGGCAGTGTTTCCCTGGGTGCGTCGGTGCGGGCCACCCCCCCTCGCAAGAAGCTCAGTGGTTTCAGCCGGGAAGAGAAGGGCGACCTGATGGAGAAGAGGGCGCGCAGGCAGGCAGTTCTCCAGAAGCTGAAGGGGAGCGTCGAAAAGAGAGGCGTCAATGTGTGGAACATGGAGGATATTGAATAATGGCAAGACTGGGATACGGGTAGAGAGAGGTTGAGGATGAATAGCACATGAAACAAACGAAATAACCAAGCAACTGTAGTTTAGAGCTTAGATAGTGTATCAATTGGTCGGGAGAAGCACTCAGCTAATGTATTCTTTGGATTCTGGACTTATCCTGGGTTAATCAAGTTGAAGACAAGAAAAAGAGGGTAATTCGAGGTTGTTAAAATGATGTGAAGTTTTTATTAATTTCTTCTTTCCTATTGCTTGGCCCAAAAAAACACCTGACTCCATGGGTATTCATCCCCAGACATTAAATAAGATACATGACGAGTATGAAGCGGAATTATGGCTTCAAGCGGTAGTGGTAGAGGGAGCCGCAGATCGAGGGACGGCAGGCTTGGACTCGACAGCCGGGGTCTCGGTGGGCATGGTGCGAGGGATAGCAGCTGAGGGCTCAGAAGGAACTCGGCAGTGGTCCTTGTTCTTGTGCTCGGGGTGAGTTCGAGGAGTGTAGCTGAGTCTTGTTAGTATTGCGAGTGTTTTGATTGGAGCGGGGGGGGGGGGG